>JAUZNJ010109649.1:0-20226 GCA_034780135.1 Jordanella pulchra | reverse complement strand
GGTGCCATTGCTGGAATAGTAATAGTTTGTTTATTAGTTGTTGTAGGAGCTCCTGGAGGCTTCTTTATCTATAAAAACCTGTAAGTTTCTTTGTGTTTCAAAATTTTGCTGAACTGTGATGAATGATCACACAGTTGATTTCATGGTTGCATATATTTATTTAAAGTTAAAGCCAGTTAAGTGATAATAGTGGAAGTTATTATTTTTTTGTTTATGTGTATTGTGTTTATATATTTTAAATCTCCAAAAATGATCACAATGAAATGAATGATGACACATAGGTTGTTTATTAATGGTGTGTTTTTCCTCCAACTTTTAGAACAAAAGGCAAAGCTAAACCAAATTCAGCCACAACAGGTTTGTATGTTTAACTCTTCATCTCTGAATTACTTTACAAGTAAATATTTTACATGTAAATGAAACAACACAGCTCAATGAAATAGCTTCATTTGCCTAATTAAGCTATTTTAAAGTAAATTATTATACGCTCTTGGAACTTTCCTAAACATTTAAAAAAACAGTCAACAATACTTTTCTTTCTAGAACCAGACAGTGGTTATGTAAACATGCCGGGAATAAAGGGTAACAAAAAAGAAAACCATGTTTACGAGAATGTTGCCGGTGTTAAGAACAATAAAGAAGAGCACGTGTATGAGGACATGTCACACATAAAGAGGAAATAATTCAACACCATTTTTTTCTGTTAAAGGTAAGTTATGATCTTTTTATTAGAATCCTAATAAAAACAAAAAAATGTGAAGTAGTTGAACAGATTTTTCTTTACATCCTAAAAATGGATAATTAAGAAATATATCTTTTAAAATTATGGTATGCACTTGATAAAGGTGCTAAAGTTATTTTTTTATTATCATTATGCAGGTGATTAGATGACGAAGAGTGACTATGGATAAATGAGACCAGAGAAACACAATTTCGAAATGGTTCTGTTGTTTTTGTGGACGTTGATAAAAGTGAAATTCTCTAATTTGTTAAACATGCTCCCTGATTTGACTTTGTTCTAAAAGAAGTGCAATCTACTGCCTCATTACAACTTGTACCATATAAAGATGCAGCTGTGCTGAAATGAGGAAGTGGTAAAAAACAGTAAGAACTCTTCCTCCCTCGTTTAAAAAAGAACCTGAATACAGGTTGAATATACTATATTGAATTGCCATTGGCCTGGAAGTAAAACAAAACTTTTTATTTAAGAAGACTTTCACCTTTGACTGATAGGGGTCTGTAACTGGTTTAACTCTCTTCTGTCTACAAAAGCTGTTAGCCACCTCCTTTTAATGTTAAGTGGAAAATACATTTTTGAATTACACATCACTTTAAAGGGTTTGCAAGGGTTATGATTGATCATATTTTGCCTATTTTTCATGGTTAAACAGGTCAGACCACATGTGTCACCATCATTTTAATTAAAGAGCTCTGATGTTATTATGGATATAACTATTGATAATCTGGAGATGTCTTTATTTATGCTTTCATTTTTTTAGGATGGTAAAAACAATAAAAAATCTAATAAAAACTTAAATAGTGTTCATATTACTGTGACATTATTCCTATTTTACAAAATCTTGAAGTTTTGCATTGTCCTTTATTTTGTTTAAATATTAATTGTACATATTTATTGTATATTTTTTCAGCTAAATTTATACTTCTAATCTGCACTCTAGACGTTCTGTGGAAATATAATATTAAAAAAAAATATTATTCTGGTGCAAAAATTGTAGCATTGACCTATGAACATTTTATAAATCTAAACACAGAAAGAGCTTATACTTTTTCTTCTCCATGTTCATGATAGATCTGCCTCATATCTCCACTCCTTGCACTACAGCTTTGATGATTTAAACCTAAGGTGAACTATTTTATTATGATTTCAAAAGACATAACTGTATTGTCGTTGAAACAACATTCCTTCGCACATGTTAGTAAACACCATACAATTTTGACAAATCTTTAAACTCAAGAAAATTGTTTGGACTTTGTGCACCAGTAGTTGAATATCCAAAAGTAAAAATCTAAATACCAGAATATTTAGAAGAAACCAAACATTGACTTCCCCGTCTATGAAAAAGTCATATTTCCTTAAAAAAGATAAATTCACTTAAAGAAAAAGAGAACATTTATTATAGGGCTATCAGGACTTCAAGGATTAATGAGCCATTCTGGTTCTGCAATAAAAATTAGGTTCACCACACAGTTTAAATCACTCCTATAACAGACACGAAAAAAGTTTTGAGATTATAGACAGGCAACAGTCATAAAAAGTGTTTTTTCTTTTACTGTGCGTCACTATTGTCTTCTGTTCACAAAATGTATTTGAATCACTGAAATAAATCAACTTAATATTTCAAGTCATTATTTATAAGACTGTATGTTACTTATTTGCATGTGTAAGTATCCTCATTATGAGGAGACTGTGGACCATACTTGGCAAAATTCTGTACCTGTGAAGTATGTTTATCATGCAAAGTCATTCTGTGCACAGAGGTTTTTTTTTATTATTTCCTACAGTCATTCTGACCTAGTTTAATGTAAATGTAGGTCATTCTCCATTGCTCCTGTAGATGTTTATGATGTTGCAGTTATTCATGTATTAGATTTTTTTTATGATTCTATCATACAGTCTATGTAAAACTGTTTCAGAATTAAGTTTTTGATCTGTTGAATAAAGGGTTTTGACATTTTGTCTACCAAACCTTTAAGAAGTGACAATATTTTTTTTCTGTAACAAATTTTAAGTAACCTAAATGTACAATAAAATATATGTTTTACATATTCTTTTCCATGATTCTTTTAATCGTATTTAGACTAATGTAAATATATTTTTCAATTGAGTTTCCCTTATCACCTGCACCTGTGCTTTACTCTACTTAAGTTTTCATTCCCCTCTATGTCTCACTTGGTTCTCTGCATTGTTCTCCAGTTATACAGTCCACTTTTCAGCTAGATCTAAATTGTTTACCTGCCTCCTCCATGCCATCCACCCCCCATATTGCTCTCCTCTAGTTTTCTGCACATTGGTCTACAAACCACAACCACAACTTGCTGTTATCCGTGAATTAAACACGTTGTGTAAAGTATGGATAAACGATTTTGAGAGAATCAAAGGTATCTAATGTTAATTATTAATAAATTGGTGTAACTAGACCTCTTAGGGAACTTAAACTTCCTTGTATTACTGTACTTAAATACCTCATTAAGGCCAACGACAGATAAAAAGGGGAAAGACATGGCTGCAGTTCAATTTCATATTTATGAGAAAAATAAAAAGAAATTTTCACGTATGAAAAATATGCTTTGCCACTCAGTCTATCACAGAGTACAGAAGTGCAATAAACTAATTTAAAGTAACTGTATCATCCAGGTTTATCCCAATTAGCTGGTGTGTTACTAGAAGACCCTCCGAATGTATCTGTTGGGGGGGCGGTCAGGCTGGACAAACAAGCAGTGGATAAGCAGTGGATTCAACAGAATCAGTTATGCTTTACTTCTAAAGCCTTTCATAACATATTACCTACTTTTACATTATTTATAAACTTCTTGTTTTATAGATTTTATAAGATTTTTTTTGTATCAAGCTGACAACCTACTGAAAGAAACACTGACAAAGCTGACTTCAATAATTTACAAATGGCATAAAATGTATAAAACCTTCAAATTAAATTTTTACTATTGTATTAACTAGATCAATATATGCTAACACAGAAGCAATTTTAAAATGATAATAAAGTTCAAAGGAAAGATTTCAAAGCATATGACTATTGAAAATATCAAGTGCTGAGAAAAATCTGGACAGACATGCATATTTCATATATACCTGGAGGCTGGCTGAGTAGAGTCCTAAGAGGAAGATGATTAGGTCATGGAAGCTAGCAGAGCAGATTCTCCAGGAGAACCACTGCTTCTGTCCAGATTTGTTGTTTTTTTTCTAACAGTTGGTTAGATGTATGCAAGGGCAACATTGAGAGTAATTTATATTAGAGAAACATTTAGAGGAAAATATTCTGCAAAAAACAAAAAAGGGTTTGTTTTTCTACAGATTTTTTTTTAAAGAAAAATCCATAAAAAACAGAAAACATCCTTGCAGAAAATTACCTGGACCTTTTCTGTTTTTTTGCAGAATTAGTTTTTTACAGTGTACAGTAGAGTAGAGTCTGACCACTGCACAAAGCCTTCTCAAGTACATCCCAATCCATGTGGCCAATCCATGTGTGAAAGTGATGTTTCATACTCTCCAAACTACTCTTACAATTATTGTAAGTATTGTCATCCTGTAAAATGCCTGTGCCACAAGGGAAGGAAGAAACCCATTGAATGGATAACCTATTAAATCAATATATTTAGGTAGCTGACCTCATCCTTTCAGCACATAGTACTTACCTCAACCCGGACCTGACCAATTGCCCTCACAAGCTTGTACAGTAGGCACTAGGCATGATTGGTGAACAGTAGTAAGTAGTTCAGAGTCCATTCTCTGCCCTTTCTGCACTTTCCCTGTCAGGTAGACCGGGTCCTTCAGAGGATACAGCCACTGCACAGCAGGCTAGGCTGGTTTACTATGAACATTAGTCAGGCAAACTCCTTACTCTCCTTTCCAAACTGCTTCAAACCCCCTCTGACAAGACTATCACTAAACAGAATCCCATGTCTGCACCAGAACATGGGATCCTGCCCTATACTGTGCTAGGAACAAGGCAGCTGCTACATGCTTGATTTATCGTCTTTACCCAGGAACCTGGGGAGAGAGAGGTGGGGGTACCTTATCAGGAAGAACAAAGACACAATGGCTAAATGCACTTCATTCCTCAACCGCTGCTCAAGTTAAAGTAGTCCTAAAAAACACATCCAGAATCTGCAGACCTTTCAGAAAAAGTCCTTGCACAACAGACTGTTCTGCAAAATTTTTCTCTAAGTTTACAGGTAACCTTGAGATACCAGAGACCCAGGAGTGAAATATCAGAGAGGAAAAATCAATTTCCTATCACATCTCTTCTAATATTAATTATGAGTGCTGATTTTTATTTAATTGCTTTAGAACGCAATCCGTCTGACACAAGGCTATACAGTGTCTGGATTTGAGGGGTTGTTTTAATACTATTAGGGACTATTTGGAACAAAAGCCAGACTTCTTCTGACTCAAGGTTTTTCATTTTACGTTTTTTTCAACTGTCTTGTCAAATGAGGTGAGGTCAGCCTTGTTTCCCCAGAGGTAATGATTTAAAAATCCTCATAATTAAAAGAATAAAGCCTTAACATCTATCGCCTTAACTGACTGTCTGGAGCTAAGAGGGGAAGGGACTGTCACCTCAGTAAGAGAAATAAGGGGAAGTGAGCCATTTAAAGAAAACAGCATCCTGCCTGCCCGCAAAGGCTGCTTTGATAGATGAAGAATAAAAATGAAAACTTAGGTATCAAATAATTTAATTGTCAAATCCGTCTTTGTTTTATCTTAAGGCTGATCAGACATTAGGAATTAGCTGTCCAAATTGGGTGTAGATGGAGGCAGAAAGCAGCAGTTGAAGAACAGAAAGTACACTCCAGCGGAGAGGTGGCAGTTATCAGTGACGCACCAGAGCTTCCTGTGAATCCACACCCAGGAATGTGAGGCACCAGTGTGTGGTGCTGTTCTGTGCTTTGCACAAAGAATTAAAATATGATTTTTGAAGTTATTTAAAATGAGGAAGAGTAGCTGATAAAGAAAGTATCAAGTGATTCTGTTTTTACAATATGCAACAAGGTAACCAAACTAGAGTGACCTGTAGTATCCAGTAATATGAATATGGATGTAATGATTGATGCTTTGAATATTTACCAATTGTTCAAGTCTTGAGGTCAAAGGCATACGTGACAGATTACAAGTAAGCCAGCATTTAGGAAATTTTTAGATCGGATGCAGACCAGGGCCATGAATGGACCACATCCTCCTCTGAGCAATGAAGTGTGTATTGCAAGTGAACTACTTAGTTTACCTATGACCAAGGCTGGCTTCCTATAGGGCCAAGAAAGATTCCCATGTCTTTTATGGTTCAGCAAAATATCCAGGCCTTTTGTTGGCCAAAAAAAGTTTTCACACAACAATGCACTTGAACTGATTAAAAGTAGCTTTGTCCTGCTCATCTTTACTTAGATTTTCCATTGCAAGGAATGAGGTATTTCTTGACTTCCCCTTGAAGGATTTTTTTTATGTTCTCATGTGGAATATTGTGGTGAAAAGATCCCCTTCACTTGTTCCAGGGAACTGAAGAGCTGAATTCTGGATTATGAAAGAGCCTCAGTTTATGGTCAAGTTGGGATAATGGGTGGTAGGTTATAAATTACATTTTTTTGAAGGCCTAAAATGTTTGTCTCTAACCAAACTTATTAAAACAACATCCTTGGTACTCTTTTAATCACTAAAACCTTAATGACCTACATTCTAAGAGCTGTTGTAAAAGAGCAAATGCTGTTGTCAATCTAGGAGACAGATAGGAGACCGATGGTTCCGATTGCTAATCATCATAACTGCTGTTGAGAAAGGGTGTGTCATACGGAAGAAGAGATAGTTATCCAGGTCAGTGAATTTTGTTCGCCCAACCAGGTACATAGAGAGCTCTTTATACCCAGGTTAGTTACTGAGTTGCAGCCCTGAAGAAAGCAACATATGGGATGGGTTAGGTTAAGTTGTGACAACAATAATCTGAAACTTTTATTTTAACTGTGTGTAAAGATCTTCACAACTCTTTGTAGGCTTTAATTTATTTATAGAAACTTTTACTAGATCAGAACAAGCAGAAAACACAGGGAAATAGTTTTCAGCTGCACAATTTGTTTTTTTTTTTTGATAATTTTTGATAATTTTTTGTGTTTCACTGTCTAAGCAAGGTAAAGGTGGCTCTATGGTAGCTACCCCATGCTAATATGTTTTGAGCTGCAAAAGCTTAACAATCATTTGATTAAAAAGATTTTGATTTCTGATTAAGCAAATCATTTAATAAAACATAATTTCACCAAAAATATTTTCAAATTTTCTCCCTTGATTTCTGTTGTGTATTAGTTTAAGACGGTTCAATTGTTGTAAATCATAAGACTAGGTAACTGCATTGAAGAAATCAGTGTGTTATTCTCTTTAGCTGAATCAAAATAAATCTCAGGTAATAGTTTTTGTACCAAAGGAAGAGCATTCAAAAGTTATCTGACAGTTTCAGTTTATACAGTTAGAAACTACATATCAGGCTTTCAATCTTGGTCTGGTAATGAACTGAACCTTAAGATTTACACAAAGACAGTAATAAAGTCGGCATTCTATCACTTAGAGAAACATCCGCAGAATTAAAAAACTCTTGCCTTTTTTTAATGTGATGAACACATAATTTCATGTATTCCTCTTTAGTAAAACTAATTACTGCAATGGTACCAGTCTGTCTAAAGAGTCAATCAGATTTTGTTGCTGCTCCCTCATCCCATATACAATGGTTCTCCTTTCTACTGCTAATGAATATCTGAAACATCCACTCATAATTAACAAAATTTATTAACCTTTATGTCTTGTGAATGAATGCCAAATCATTATTTTAGACTAAAAAGATGAGGTACACTCCTTTTTGGCCAATTTTGGTGCATTTTCTTTTTTGTAATGATAATTCTCATCAAAATTGATTTTTTTTTTTCAATATCTAATAGGTCATTGACTGACACAAAACTTGTGTCAAATAATTATCCTGGACTAAACAGGTGATTTTGAATAGTATTTATCAGATTTTATTGCATTTACAACTTTTATAATGAGAAAAATTGTGATTTATTTTAATTTTACATCATAAAAAAATCATGCTGATAATTATGAGTCCATAACTAAACAACCATGTGCTGTAGGACCAATTCAGAAGAGAGCAGTTACCCCATGGTATAGTAGGTCAGTTCTTCCTTGGTGAGGTCACATCTCTGCCTAATCTAATTCACAAGCAATAGATTAAGTAACCCCTCTTTAACCTGAGCACAGTCCCAAACAGATGGTTCTAGACAGCAAAGTAGGATTTAAACAAATGTGAAGTAGATTGTCAAAATAATGCCTGGGACATTTAGATATTTCCTTACAGAAACCCCATTTAAAAGAAAGATGAATGAATGGTAGAAACAATGAAACTGCAAGATAAAAAACTGATAAGAGAAATAAAGGGATTTAAGAAATAAAACAATTATAACTGTAGTAAAATCATCATTCTAGGTTTAAGGGCTGGTAGAAAAAGGCGTTTTTATGCGAGATTTAAAAACAGACAAAGAAGCTACTTAGTGTCCAAAAAAAGCTTCTACATGGTTGAACTAAGAGAGCAAGAAAGTTGGACAGCACCGTTTAAGTACTTAAATACAAATGCTGTGATCATAATATTATAGACTCTTTAAATATTTAAACTCTGAAAAACTTGGAAATTTTGGATTTACTGGCATGTTTTAGACATTTTTAAACATTTTTATTGTTTACTGCATGTTTTAAAGAACAGTATCTAACTCAAGTTTTATACCAAAAAGGTAAAAATATTTAAGAATGTTTTTTTATTTGATTTTAAAATTAATAAAGAGGTTCTTTTGGCATCAAGTTCAGCCTATACTTACACCGAAAGTGTTTGTTTTGTTTTTTTCTGACCTAGGTCACACTAAGTGTAAAATGTTCCTCACGCTGGTCTTTGGACCTTCTTGGTTTTATTGCCATTTATATCAAAACAATATACTGACAAACTGATTTCAGACTTAAAGCCTAACTTCCTGTACAGCTCTTAACTTCATATGATTAAACAGGATACAAGCAGGAAAAGTGCTCCAGTCTTCCTTTCTTTATATCTGATGAAACGAGGAGAAAATGATTTTTTTATACTTCGTCATCCTAGGAGCCATCTCAGGTGAGATTCTGTTAATCTGTGAACTTCAACATGTTTTTTCTAACCTGTAAATAATATTTTGACACAGGCACTACTTATAATATTTGATAACATTATAGGAAAAAAATAATTTCATTATTAAAATGTTCAAAACATCAAATTAATATGGTCAAATAAGAAAAACGACAAAACAAACAGAATATTAAATGTTGTCTTCTTTAAAACGATGTTAGTGAAGGTAAAAGCATGATTGGTAATAAGCAAAGATTTAAGAGGTAGCCTATTGTAAAAGATGAAACAAAACATGATGGGAGCTAAACGAAGATAACTCGATAATTTTGACCAAAGAATAAAGTCTGACACCTTAAATCTACCTTGTTCAGTTTAAAATTCTCAGAACAAGTAAAATTGTCAAACATAACACCTTATTTGTTACCAGGAGCACCTTCTGCCCTCACCCTACAATATAAAGTTTTATTATTCTGCATTTTTTTTAATAGTTTTTTCATTATTTGAATATCTGCTACTTTCGGTTGTCTTCTTTTCCTGGTTTTCTTTCCCATAGACGGTATGGCTGGCCCATTGCTTCTTTGTCTGTTCTTTTCGCACCATTGCTGAAAGGGCCCTGCATATCCTCCAAATACCTATCTAACAAATTCAGCAACCAAAATGTGGGGTCTGTTTCCACCTTTGGTGAATTGGTTGTGTCTCCTGTGTCCCAATATTTTTTTTTGCATATTTGAAAGTAGCTAAATTATTCATTTGATATAGCTTGTTCATGTTAATATCATACCATATTGTGTTGCTGTTAGCATGTTCTAAATTAGCTAAAGCCTATAAAACGTATCAATGCAAAGATAGTCATGCTAAAAAGAATGAATACTTCTTTTTTTCTTTTAGTTCTAGGACATCTGTGTGTATTGCTCTGGAGTGGTGACATTATTATTGATTTATGCTGAATAACTTAGTAGAAATGAAATTTCCCTGCAGGTTCGACAGGCGGAAGTGGTGTGTTACCAGATGGTCCTCTGAACGGCTCTGTTGGACAGACTGTAACGTTCAGAACAAACTTGAATCCAACTGAAACACCTTTTCTTTCAGTCAGCTGGGAATTTGTTGGTAATACAGCATCTAAGACCATACTAATCTCAGTGCCTGATGCAAACGATATTGCACCAGAATATGAGGGTAGGGTCACCCTTTTCAGATCAACTGGAACTCTGGAGCTCAGGAATCTCATCCATGAAGACAGTGGAAAATACAGGGTCACCATTCAACCTACTGGAGGTCTCTCAAAGATAGGAGAGACCACACTGGAAATGTATGGTGAGTGGATAAACTAAATAATTACATTTACATTTTTAAATGTTCACATGTCTTCTGTTTGTTCCATTTTATGTACCTCTGTAAATGCATTTATACCCACCAACTACGATGGTCGATATGTTTGGTGACTAATTAACTAACTAGCATATAAATAGGTTAAACCCTGTCTTCGATGTTGTCACCAGTCCTGTTTATAACCTTAAATTGGAAATGTTTTGTTTCCATCTACAGATCCAGTCTCTGATGTCACAGTCCTCCCACTAAGTACAGACTTGATTGAATTCAAAAGCTCAGTCCATCTATCCTGTTTGTCTTCTGGATTTTTCCTCTCCTACCTGTGGATGAACAGGAGCTCTGTGTTCACCCCCAGTGACAGAGTACAGATCACTAACAAAGGATCAGCTCTGATTATAGTCAATGTGACTCGATATGAAGAAGGACCATACACCTGTTTTGTGTTTAATCCTGCCAGTTCTAACATCAGCGATCCAGTAAATGTGTCTATCAACTGTAAGTTAGTATTTGTTCTTAATTTTTATCAAAATATACAAGAACAACAAATAGGTGTTCACTTTATCCCAGTTTGAAGTTAACACTTGGCTAAAGTGAACAGTATAAGTGCTTAATGTTACAATATTTTTTAGCTCTTTACCAGTGAGTTCACCATTCGTTCTATCAGAAACTTTACATATATATCATTTAGCAATCCATTGTAGATTGTTTAAGTAAATACTATACTGCATGAATCACTGGGAATAACATCCACGCATATATTGTTGTATAGTTTCTTAAATACTTTACATTACGTTAATTTGTTTATGTTTACACTCAGATGGTCCAGACAATGTACGACCAGAAGTGTATCCATCAAAGGGACATCATAAACAAGGGTCAGACATCAGTCTGATCTGCCTCGCTGACTCTCAACCTTCTCCTGAGGTTTTGTGGTTTCTGGATGGGAAACAGCTGCCCAGCAGTGGTCAGTCTCTCCAACTGATGAACATTCAGATGAGTCAAAGGGGAAACTACAGCTGTGAGGCCTTTAACAGCAAAACTCTGAGGTCTCAAAGATCTAAACCTTTGGCTATTTTTGTGCACGGTAGGTTTAAAGATTGCTGCAACCGGATTGTATGATCTTGAAAAACCAAAAAGCATAACAAAAAACCTATTGTATGCTTTAGTTTAATGGCTGTATTCATTTTAATATTTCTAGAGTAGGTAGAACACAGTATAAATTGTAAATTAATATAAATGAGCCCTACCAGAATGTGCTTGCAGAAGATCTTTTGTCTAACTGAACATTTGCATTGCTTTGCTATTTAAGGAGAAAAAAGAAATGTGACCAGATAGTTTGAGTCACTGTCTAAAATATATATATAATATACATAATGTCTCTGTGGGGATTCTTTTTTTATATGAATGACATTTCCCTACAGTTATGGTTCTCGTGTAATTTAGGCCTGATTTCCTTTTTTTCTAACCCACAGAACCCATATTCAATGTCAAGGTTACTCAAGAGAATGCCCACTTAATTGAGTTCAATGACTCTGTCAGCTTCTTTTGCTCATCGTCTGGATCATCTCTCTCCTTCCTCTGGATGAAAGGCAGCTCTGAGATTACAGCCAGTGACAGGGTTCAAATCACTGATGGAGGATCCACTCTGACTATAGTCAATGTGACCAGAACTGATGAGGGATCCTACAGCTGCCGTGTGTTCAACCCTGTCAGCAATGCAAGCAGTGATCCAGTATACCTCTCTGTCAGCTGTGAGTTTTTATACATATAATAATTTAGCTAAACAAACTTTTAATGCTATTTCTACAGTATTTGAAAAAAAAAATCTTTTGAACACTATATTTTCTTGGTAAAAGGTCAGTGTGTAGCTATTTGGCTCTGCTGTCATCCATAAGCTGGTATCCAATTATCCAATTAAGTTATTAAACTTCTATCATGAATGTTCGAAAGAAACTGCAAACATGATAGTTTTTAATATCAAGGTTACTTGAGCTTTAGATCTCAAAGACAAAGTTACTGTTAAAACAGCACTGTGTGAATTTTATCTAGGGGGCACTAGATCAGTATTTTTTTGGTTTCGTGCCCCTGAAACTAACTGGCAACCAGGCACCGTAGCAAAATTTAACAATGTTTTGGAATCTGAAAGCAGACCACACTAAACCAACAAATTATAAATTCATGGAGTTACTTGTAAAGACATAACCACATTTACCCTTCTAGATTAAATCCTAAATCTGAAAACCAAAAATATGTCTAATCAAGTGGGTTTTGAGGCCTTTTAGCTAAGTTAGCTCTCATGTTTAAGGAGCTCAAACCATCTTAAACTCTGGGACACGTGACTCATTCATTGATGCATCCAACCTCTCAAGTTACAAAGACAAGTTTCTAAGATGAGCAGCCTGCACAGAGCCTCGACATGGGGCAAGTGCTGTGTATTGACCTTAAAAATGATTTCATATATCTCAGCCTAAGATAAAACTGGGGTGAAAACATGCACTGTGATGCTTTAGAATTTGGCTTTACTTTGAGACAGCTGGTTGTGAGGTTAGCATGTAAGATTAATGTAAGCTAAATGTTCTCTTTGGTTGCAGATGGCCCAGAACAAGTCACATTAAAGATTGATCCAGCATCACAAAAACCATATAAGGAAGGTTCAGACATCTCGCTGTCTTGTTCTGCTGACTCCAGACCTCCTGCCACATTTTATTGGCTTCTGAAAGGAAAATTTCTGCCTGGTTCTGGATCTGAGCTCAAGTTAATCGATGTTCAGAAGAATCAGAGTGGAAACTACAGCTGTCAGGCTTTTAACAGCAGAACTTTGTCATATCAGACATCTCAACTTTCCTTTATCTCTATAGTGGGTAAGTTAAAAAAGATCCAAACTGTAAAAAAGAACAGATGCCCTTAAAATGATTTTATCTTTAACAATTTTAGATACATTTAGAATTTTCAGCTGATTAAATATATCTAGATTTAGTCACAGCAGAATTAAGCTTTAATGTCAAACTTGGTATTGACAAACAGAAGAAAAACAATGTTGTAAAAAAACTGACAGTCAAAAAAGGTGTATCAAGGTGTTCAATGACCTTAAAGGAGCCTTAAAGTCACCAAACTTGAAACCCAACACACAGGAGTTTTTATGTCATCTTTGCTATTAATAAATATAAATATAAGCACATCTGTCACATGAATCATTTATGTCCTAATTTAAGCTCTGGTTTAAACCAAACAGGTATTCAAAACATTTCTAGGGCACTGAACCCTTCTTGTTCCAGTAAGCCCTGTAATTGTTGGATATGTTTACCTCTAAATAGAGTTGTTTCACCAAACCTGTGTATTTATAAACATATTGATATTTAATTTTAAGGTAAATAAATAGTTTAAACACATTCATTATTTTTGTTTTTTGTCTCATGTTTTATCACAAAGGAGCTGCAGGTCTCTCAAATGGTGCCATTGCTGGAATAGTGCTTGTATGCTTGATAAGTGCTGTTCTTGGATCTGTTGGAGGCTTCTTCCTTTACAAGAAAATGTAAGTTTCATGTTACATTTCAATAGGAAAGAAGGTAATGTTAGCTAATTAGGATATCAAATGATATGTGTCCCTTCTATTTTATAATTTTATGGACTTCAATTTAATAATATAGCACTGGTTGTAAAATTCTTCCATGATCGTCATGATAAAATTAAACTTGGAATAAGGTGAGCTGGCCAGATTCCCATTGCCTAACGTGTAACTGAGTACATGGTGACGGATACGCAGACTAATCTGTCCAAAGATCATTATTTCAAAAGTCTGGGTCTTTATCTAGTCTCTGACAAGCTTTATGCTTTTCTCAGAGATCAAAGATTTCCTCCTTATATGCCTGATGGGAAAGTTCAACTTGTGCAACCAGTTTCTGATAGTACATTTCTACCAACAGCAAGAGCCTAATGTAGGTCCTGCAATGATTCTAAAGGTTATTTTCAGTTTTCCAACAGGATCTTATGGTTTGCTGTTCTTGTGATCTGGTGCTTATGGCCAGACTATGGTAACATGACAGCTGTTTTCTAATGTGCAGTATTTAGAGATGATTTCTGTACACTGGAATGTCTGACTTCCAATGTCTCCAGGAGCCATTTAAATCCATTACCAGACAGATGCTATACAGTCTGGGTGTGTTAGGTTATTCCAAACTAACAATGGTGTCCACTCTTATCTTAATAATTAGAAATACACCATAGCTACTAAAGTTTTAAATAGGGTAAAAGCTACCTTGAAACACGAGGTAATGATGTTCTAATTATGTGCCTTTCATGTAACATCCCTGGGTTTTGTTTTTAACCATTTGAGTAGGAAAAAATTTACTCCATAGGTGTCCCTTTTTTTCAACAAAAACGATCCAAAACATTTTTTTCATTTGAGTTTTATCTCATAATTTGTTAAATTCTTGTAACTATAAATACTCTGTTTCAGTTTTGTAGTTTTTTAAATGTTTGCATCTGTTGCACAATAAATGTAAAACTTTATTGTATATTAACTTTATTTTTTTTTCTATATTTACAAAGCAGCACTCATTCAGGTATGTATATTTACAGGTGTACTCACATTACTCACTATCACTCACACAATGTTGAACTCCTTTTTGTATATGTTTAAGGTCCTTGTGTATTACTTGGTAATAGGCGTTATTAGCTAACCAAAAGTCTACAAATTTCACACTATAAAAATCTATTTCAGTATATAACAAACAAATAAAAAACAAAGACAAAAGGTCTAATATCACCTTATTAGTTATTAGATTAATAAAAAAAATAATATTTTAAATAATATTTTATCAAATAATTCAAGGTTGTTCTGTACATAGTAATTAAGAGTGATTTATTAAGTCTTCTAAGAAAACATTATCTTGTGCTTCAGAGCAGAACCATACAGTAACAATATACCATGGCTCATAACAGTACCTAAAGTAGTCATGTCTGTAGAATAAAAAAACAGAACAACACACACAAAAAAAAATCGTTTATCATTGAGAATATATTGAGTGAGCCACAGATCAAAGAGCAACTTGCAGCTCTGTACTAAATAAAGTGACATTTTGATGTTATTTAGTTCAATCAAAATTTTATATTAAAACTTCTTAGCAGATCTGGCTTCAACATATAAATTTTTTTCTTAACTTGAAATTAACTTTAAACTAAAAATAATTAACCATGGGGGAAAAAGCAACTGAAAACAAATTAATTGCTAAAGAAAAATCTACTGCAAGGCAAAAGGTGATAGTGTTGCATGACCATATGATGTCACTCACATTTTTGGGTGAATGTGACCTCATTGGCTGACATTCTTTGGAGAAAAGATAAAATGAAGCTATCCTTTGGAATATTATGTCAAAGTAAGTTTAAGGGCTATTATACACATCTCATTTATTTTTTATTGAAAATGGGCAGTTTTATTCCAATATGAATTAGAACTTGAGTACAGCTGATAAATTAAGCTGTTACAAATAATAGTAATTTTTATTATTTAGTTCCAAAATATTTAGCTGAGGAAATGTCAATAGAAGCTATCACCTTATTTATAAATCATAAATAAAACAGATCAGAAAAGCAACATAATATCCAAAGGCCCTATAAGTGAATATATCTTTAACAGCACATATCATTATAAGAAATGTATTTAGTATTTTTTTCTTCTTTACAGGGACCATAAGAGGGGCTGGGGCGAACACTACAGGAGCAATGGTCCCTAATGGTACCTATCTGGAACCATCCATGAACTCAAGTAAAGACCTACCTTTTATTTAACTTTCGAAATTGGGCTATTATTACTATGATAAAATCAAAAAGTGTAGTCATGTTTTCCTATTTATTTATAAATATTTTACAGGTATGCTTCTCTACTGTATATCATACAGTATTCTAAGAACAGAAGGATAAATGAATACATACAAATTGTCATGTGGACGCACATGCAAAAGTGGGTGTTTACTTTGCCATATAAACCTCACCTTTACCCTTAAATGTATTCAGTATGTTGTACTCTTTGATAAAACCCTTCAGAAAGAGGAACAATCAAAACATTTCTGACTTTTATCAAGCAAGATTTTAAAAACCTTGCATTTTCTTCCTTCACACTCACAATTACACAATATAACATATTGTTAAACGCTAAAACTTTGAAAAAAGAAATTTGTGGCTGTAAAGTGAAAAACTGTTTAAAAGTTTTATCTCAGTTTATACTTTCACTCATCAATGTATGAAAAAGTGTATTCTCTGTTTTCCAGAACCAGAACATATTTATGAGGGTGTGAAGGGTTTGTATGAAACAAAACCTCCAAGTGTGTTTACATAAAAAGTAGGTTTTAATTTCTTGGTTTTAATTATTCATAAAACAGTTAGACTGTTATTTTTATAAACAATATTTTTTTCCTTCTTATTATCTTGCAGTTTATCAGAAATTAACAAACAGTTGGTGAAGGACATGTCAAGTGAGTCCTTCATTTGTTTCCTCAGTAAATGATTGTAAATTATGGTATTAAGCTGCACACAGACTTGGCAAATATTTAGACTGGATGCCCTCTCTGACTCAACCTGCACTTTAAAGTCAAAGACTGAAACTACCACACCACAGAGGAAGCTACCATCTGGAAAAGAACATTAAAATATTTATCATTTGTATCAAAAATATATTTGCCAAAGCTGTCAAACTATATTATTCTGCTGTATATTGGCTATACATGTTTGCACTCTCATAAATGGGTGTCACAAATATATGACTGAAATTGTATTTGAGGTGTTTTCTTTGACTATTATTCGAAATACTTTCTCAATAAAATGATTGTTATTGGGATCACAACATTACTAATTCTACCCAAAAACAAGTGTAAATGAAATGTAGGTTTGTGTTATCAACTGACCTACAGTATATGCAAAACAGCATCCTTATTGCCCCAGTGAACTTCCCGCTTTATTACTGTGTTGCTCTTCGTCACTTGATAGAACTTCCTTGTTGGAGCAAATGACCTCTCAGTCTAAAGTTCAAAAGGTTCAACCATAACTCTGTTTAATATATTTTCTATCCAGATGTATTTTTCTATCCACCCATTAATGTTTTGCAAAGTTTTATTAAATCGAATACATGCAGTAATAATTTAAACAATCACTTTTTCTGTCTATTGAGCTCCAGTAAAACAGTGTGTCACTCCAATTATAAAATACAGTTTTTCTTTTTTACAAAAGAAAAAAAAACATTTATTATTACCGAAGTACTACTAGAGAAGCTTCAACTAATGACAATGATGTTCAAATTTTAAAAAAATGGACAAACAGTACATTGTACAGTCGTCATTTTCTCTCCTTTTCTCTAGCTTATATAGCTTTGATTAAACTTCACTTTGGCTAATTATTCAACATTTATAATGACAATAAATCATTGGTGCAAACAGAGAGCCTGTTTTCATCATCTGTCAACTATCGCCTTTCAGTGGTTAAATACTGTTACTGCAGGTCAAAACTGGGTGAATTTTTGATATAACTTGGGTAAAACAAAGCTGATGATTTGACAGCTGAATCATTTGTAATGGGTTTTAAAAATTAGTTGACATACATAGGCAACCACATATCTTAAATTATTGTTTATGAGCCCAATAATTTTGACATTTCTTGAAGTGTAAATTGTAAATGTAAATTAATGTTATATGTAAAATAGATTAATGTTTTATGTAGGAGGTAGGAACCTTCCACTTATAGATCTCAGTCATATTCCCTATTTGATGTCTTTTTCTTAATTTTGTTGTACTGTATATGCTAATGCAAATACGCACAGAAATCAAACTGGTGATCAAACAGAGATATGGCACCTTTCAAAGGTCTTAGTGTCAGGTTTGATCAGTGGTGATACTGATATTTGCTCAAATAAATGCTGAACAATTTCTCTCCAAAACAAATTCATAACTTTTAGTCACATGATAGATTCCAAGTACATACTTGGATACATAGATAAAACATAAGAAAAAAAACAACAAAAACAGAAAAGTATAGTAGAGGCAGAAAAGTTTTTGTTCCAGATTGTCATCTCTAGCTTACAGTGAGCACATCTTACAAATAGATTTCCATGTTTGGAATCCCTTAGCCTACAGCTTCATCTTCAGGCTGGTAGCTGGTAATCCTGGGGTTACACAGGGAGAGAAGCGAAAACCAGAGCAAAAGGAGAGCAGCAAGGTTCAAAAACAGCTCGTTCAGAATTTCAGGAGAGCAGACAAAGGCTGGTGTGGGAAACCCCTCTGTTCTCACAACACTGCTATGAAGCGCTGTAATGGATTCTCATCACTAGTACGCTCTACTATTCTCTCAGGTCTCATACCTAAACTTAAAGGCTGGTTAATATGCTGGACTAATCTACATTCTGCATGGAAATGAAAAAATAAACCTATCCACCTCTGGGACTTTTGCTCAAAAGTCATCCCCCTCCTCCATCCCTCTACCCTTTTGTAGTGTTTGTATGCTTAGAAAAGGCTATAAATTGTATATGGCTTCTAAATAGCCCTGGTCATTAATGTTTTTTTTTTCCACAAATAAATGAAATAACAGAATATTATAGTATCAGTATATGTCAATGATGTCAATACATTTTTCTCCCAAAACAGATACAGTAACCCTTCCTCCTCTTAAAAATAGGATAATCTCAAGTGTGAACAACAGCAAAGTCTTTGTAAACACTTTTTAGAAAAGATTATGAAATAGGTTCATATTAATAATTTGTTTTTGAAATTAATAATTCAGTTGTTACAAAAGTTTTGACTTGTAAAGTTGTTTCTAAAAGCATAGAACAGGTATATTTATTACGAATTAGCTAATAAATTTCAAATCGAGAGTTTCACTTCCTATTTGTGTGATTGTCAGATTATGCACCAAAAAGCTGCCATTAAGGGAAAGAAGCATCACCTATTTTAACTTAATAAACAATAAAGCACTCTTTTATTATAAACTCCCATCATCCCTGGAATTTTCACAGGTAAGTGCTTATCACTAAACATATAAGATTTGATTGTTTTTACAGTGTTAAATATGTTGGTAAAAATGTACACTCCTGTTATGGGAAATCACTAGTAATTACGGACTGGTTTTGTGATTTATAAAGTCCAAGAGGTGTGTATATACATGCACACACATATATATCTATATATATCTATATATATAGATATATATAGTCAATGTGGCCTATTATGACCAGGGACCATGCACTTGTTATGTGTTCAGCTCTGTCAGTAAACCAGCAGTGATCCAGTAAATCCTTCTTTCAGCGTTGACTTCTAATCCTTCATCTCAAGCAGTTATATATAACATCATATAGATACATGGGAATTGTGAAATATTCCAGAGGGATTAAAAAGATATACAAGAGATTATAGCTACATTTAAATGTAAAAAAAATATATAAGTAACTGAGAAAAACTTCTTTTTTATCCATCACAGTTCTGCAAAAGTTTGGAAAAGCTTACATGGACACATTCAGAAACTTTGGTTCTTCTATAGATAAAGAAGCTTCCTGCATTTCCAGCAGCAACTAGTAAACATGATATATCTATTCCAGCAGCAGCACCTCCCAGGAGGTCTAGAGGTTTATTGTTATTTAAAACAAAAACGGATACACAATCGCAGTTTATCAGAACATATTAGTCATTCTTTGAACCTAATATCTAAATATAGTAGTAGTTAGTCAGCTAGGTAGCAGGCTAAAGAGGCTTTATAATTGTATCTCTATAAGTCAATAGTTGCCTTATACTTCATTCAGCCAGGAGCAGCATGGGAAAAAATTTTAGTTTCAGTACAGCCATTCTAAGAAAAGACAAAACACAGACATTATATATGGGGGACACGGTGTCCAAAGCCTTACATCAGTTAAGAAAAAGAAATGCATCACAAGGGTTATGAGGAGGAAAAAATATTTTAAACCTTAGGATTGTCATGATGGGCTCAAGGTGTCTAACCCACATGCAGAACACCACACGGAAACAGGGAAAAAGTTAAGTTTATTCAA
>JAUZNJ010109638.1:0-20226 GCA_034780135.1 Jordanella pulchra | reverse complement strand
TAAATAATGAAATACTTAACGAGTTAACAAATCAGAAATTTTTCATCCTGTCCAAAACTTTAGAATCCCCTTTCTTAGACTTTCATTACCCTTTAGACTCACAGTCTGGGTTTTGGGAAGTGTAATCAAAAGAAACTGCTTTTTTAAAATCTCCAAAGAAATTTTGACATCTGCTGAGAGGAGAAAACTTTAAGGTTTTAGGTCTGTTGAATCTTAACCTTAACATGTGATGGATTTAATTATTATTCAAATTATTTGAAAGCATTTTCTTTTGCTTTACTTGAACTTCCTTCTGATTCTAATCCAAAAAAGTACTTCAGAAATAATATTCAATTCTATCCCTTCTTCCATTTGTGTGTTTAATTTTGTAGAAATGCTACAAAAAAAGAAGATTTCGACAATAAAAGTTTTGATGACAGTGATGATGATGATTCTGAGGAAGACATCGACAGCGACGGTGCGGATGACGGAGATGGGAATACATCTCAGTCTCAGTCGGGCCCTCAAATGTACACGGTCCTCAGTGATTTCAAGGCAGAACAGGAAGGAGATTTGTCTGTTCAGGTAAAGGACCACACTCCTGCAAAAACAAGGCATGTAGGATGTTAGTGATGAAGTCAAATTGTTAGATTATCCCTTTGAAAACTGCCAACGTTTCATCTTTGCAACTGGAGAATTCCACATCTTACAGCTCATAGTGAACATTTTGTAAAGGAGTCTCTGTGAAGTGCTTCTGGGATGTTTCGTGGTGGAAATTGAAAACATCAGAGAATTCTTTCTGTTTTGTTTGTTTGTTTAATGTTATGGTTTCCTCACTGTAGATGAGGCTCGTTTCATTGTTGTTTATAATGTTTCAGAGAGGAGAAGTGTTAAAGATAATTAAAAAGGCAGCAGATGGATGGTGGCTGGCCCAAGACACTAAAGGGAACAGAGGAGTTGTACCAAAAACCTTCCTGAAGGTACTGGAGAAAACCATCACCGAACTAACAGCAGCACCCAACTGAACATCGTGATTCAAAATGTTTACCAAGAAAATAGGAAATATCTGCATTTGTTTGATGGTTTAACTCAGCAAATACTTTAACTGTGTTAGATTGGCTCTGGTGTTAATGATGATGACGATGATGAGGAGGATGACGATGATGACGAGGAGGATGATGAAATCAAGCAGTCAGAACAGGAGGAAGAGGAAGATGAAGATAAGACGGATGATGGAAACAGAAGGTTTGACTTCATATTTATCCTGCACTTTTTCTAGTGTTATAAAATGACACATAAACAAAATTCATGTTGTGTTTATTTGTATGGCATTTATTTATCTTTGACAGCAAAGCTTCTAACTGGTCAACTGTGCGAAAGGCTCTGACTGAGGTAAAAATGTGCATACACTGTAAAGATGGAGAATATTACAGCATTCAGATGAAAACTTGTGAAAGGATCAATAGCCTAACTCATTTGTGTGTTTGACAGATTGATACGACAGACGTGCTGTCAGCAATGGGAGCCATACCTTCAGGATTCAGGCCATCAAGTCTAAGTAAACTCCTGGCGGAGGAAGGTCATTACTCATCTAATGTTACCTTCTCTTTCTGCATATAGGACCAGTGTTTCTATCAAGTGTTAAGACTCTGGTTTAAATCAGAATCTGTTTTGTTGTTTTTTTTTTGGAAAATATTAAACTCCAACACTTTTCTTTCAAGTCAAATTAACAGACTGATTAACTCCTGACCAAAAAATGTGTTATGGGTCAAATCAACCCATCCTTCCCACCTTTTTATCCACCTGTGATAATCTTTTTCTCTAGTTCTTCTGTAAACAAACCTGTTATATGCGCAGTGAATGAGCAGTACAATTTTTACCTTACCATAATAATAATTATTTTTTGTTATCATCAGTTATACATTAGAAATATTTAACTTCTATAATCCACAGATAGAGTGACTATAGGCATGTCCCATTAAGCTTTTGTGCATTACCAAATTTTTTAAGAAAAGAAATTGAGAAATAAACACGTTAAAGTCTAAAACAATGATATGAATGTAATCCATAAGGCCCTTCAGCAGTTTGGGTTTATTTTATCCACATTTCAGTGTATTTTGGGAAGAAAGATCTGTTTTTTATTTCTAGATATATGAGTTGATGTTTTCAATATTATTTTTAACCTTTGCATTAAGATTTGACTTATTGAATTTAATGCCCTAAACCCTAGAAATGCTGGTAGGTTTACTAACATGCATAAAAAAAGTTAAATGTCAAACCTGATAAACTAGCATGTTTCAAAACAATTCATCTAAATAAAAACAAAAACAAAAAAAAAACATTGGTTGTACAACAAATGAATGGTGCAGAATATTCTTCTCCTTTACCTGATAAACAAGTTTTCTCATCACTTGAGATAAAATGAGTGCAGATAGAAATTGCATTTATTTGTTTAAGATGAAACAATGCAGAGCCTGTATTCCCAGATTATGAAACTCATACATTTTTTTCAATCCATTAATTTTTTTTAACAAAAATTTCACAATTTTATTTCTTTAAATTCAAATTTTATTTTTAGCTGTTTAGTGAAACCCGATTTTTTTTTTCTTGTTCTGTTGTGTTTTAAAATAATATATTTGATTTTAGGGGGTGGTTGTTGAATCTTTGAAGAATTAATAGAGAATATTTCCCATTTAGTTACAGTGACGCTCAGTAAGGCTTCTAATTTTCTGTTCAATTCAAAAATACTTTATTTATCCCAAAGGGAAATAATTTTTTTTATAAGTTGTGAATTAAACCAATGAAACAATCAACCCTTTTGTCCTGTTTAAGGTGAGAGATACAGAGCAAGTCATTATATTCAACCCGAGCTCAGCCAATCACAGCTGTCCTTTAAAGATCTCTTCTTAGACCCAGACACTGGCAAAGTAAGCGTCCTCTCTACATATAGAAGTGTGTATTCCTGTGCAAGCTTTATAGCATCTAACTTGACATTTTTTTGTTGTTTTTTTAAGCGTGTAACATCTCCTCACCTATGAACCATTCGGACCACAGCTGCTCATCTTTATGAACTTGTTTTGCAGGTCCGTGCTCGCGATCTCAGGAATTGTGTTTGTTTTAGTTTGTGGAGCTGCAAGATGATTCCTACTCCTGGAGTGGGAGTTCAAGTCCTCAGCAGACACATCCGTCTGTGTGCCTTTGATGGAGCACAGGTATCAGACATTTTCTCTTACATGAGACTTATTTATCTTCCTTATATGGGTTTACTTTAAACCATGCTTTAACATGTTTTTTTAGGTGTTGAGTAACATCCACACAGTAAGAGCATCGTACACCTCCAAGAACCCCAAAAATTGGAGCTTCTCTCCGAGGGTATAAAGAGACTCAAGCTGCCACATTGCAAATAACTAACTACTGTAGGAGATGATGAGCTCAAGCAACACTGCTGCAAAACAGTTCACTGATATCTCCATTTTACTTTGATTAGGTGACCAGCATCCTTCCAGTTATGCTGGATGGAGACTGTTTCCTTCGCTGCAGCTCTTTGTCTCCCAATACTGGAATTCTTTTTGAACTTGGAGTTACTTTTTTAAGAAACGTAAGTAATCATACGAGACTGTAAAAGCACAAGCAAGTTTTTCTTTCTTTGATGTAATGTGTGGAAGAACTGGACAGATTAGTTTGGGGGTGTGTTAATGTGAAGGGATGTGTGTCTGGTTAAGTCGACAGGTGAGAGAGGAGACCTAAGCTGTGGCTGGGCCTTCCTCAAACTGACCGATGACGGTGGAAATCCACTCCCAAACAGGTACAGAAACATCAGAAGAAGGTACACGGAATATTTGTGTAATAAGCTTGTTGGGACCCAGTGTGAAATTGTTTAAAAGCTATAAAAATCATATTTCTTTTTATTAGAGCTGTAGAATCTAACATTAAAACCTTCATGAAAACTTCAACCTGTAATTTGAGTATTTTTCAGTCAGTATTGATCTTTTAAAAAGATAATCTCCTGCATAGGACGTATGAACTACCGGTGTATGGAGGAACACCTTATGAGAAGGATGTAATGTTGGAAGCAACAGCTTCAAGAAGATGTAAGAAAACAAAGCCAACTTCTTGGAAGAAAAAAAGGCAAACCGCTTGAATCATGACTTTTTTGTGTGTGTTTTCTTTACTTTCCAGCTCCAGGTGGTGTTTTTCAGCAGATGCTGCAGGCCCGACGGCAGCCAAAGCTGATTGTTAAGTTGAAATCGGCTAACAGCCGGACCAGAGCCCAGCTCAGGTAGGGTGATCAGCAAGAAAGAGCTCGAGCAAATGCAGCGCTTTTTATTAATCAATAAATACTTCCAATTTTCAGTCAGAAACATTCCTGGCTTTGCTGGAATTTCCACATATGGGTGGTTATGCTGCAAGTGACAGCAGAGCAATTTTAGACACCAGAATATTTCTTACTTTACATTATTTCAGATTAACCCTAGAATAGATGTGATTATTTCTCCTGAAACACGTCCTGGGATGTAAAATGTAGGCACCAAATATCAGACATATAACTGAAAATGAATTTAAAGCCTGTTTGGCAGCAGTCTCAGCACTCATCCTACTCATACCTTCCTGTGGAGCATTTTTCATTTTTTACTTGGCAGCAGCATTCAAGCTCAACTAGGAGGCTGTTGGTACAGATTTTTCCATGCATGCAATGGATTAAAACGAAAAGAAAAAAAAAAAGTTTAGCTGGAAGGCAGAAAAACATTGTAAAAAGTAGCTTCCAATCATAACATGGCATGCATCTATCGTCGGCTCCTTTACTCTGATAGCTCCAAAAAAAAACTTATCATCAGTTACCTTTAGAAGAAATTAATGAAATTATGAAGAATCTGTTTAATCCGAGCAACAGCTTTTTTCTGAAGGTCTTAGATGTTTGTCAGAGAACATTATTAAATAAAAAGCAGGGTAAAGAACAAGAAACACTCCAGACATGTTTGACATAAGCTTGTGTAGCAGGGTGAGGTTAGCTTTGTGCGTTTCATGATGCATTCTCTGAAAATTGAAAGAGTCAGGCACAGCTGACATGGCAGACAGCGCTCTATCTAAAGTGACAGACCAGGCATGGTTATTCTTTTTTGCAGAGTCAGCTTTCAGGGCCCTGGTGACTCTGAAAGGTCTGGAGAGATACACAGCTGAGGTTGAAGAATGCATCGACTGGACAACCTTTTCTTATACACTTTGAAATGTGGCAGGAAGAAAAATACTCATTTTGAATTAAATCCATAAAAGATTTGTGTTTCACGAGTGCTGAAAGCCATGGAGGGATAGAGCAGAACAGAGGAAAGGTGAAGACTGAACTTCTTGGTCTGTGTGCAAAAAAACTGACATTGGACATAATCTTGAATACACATAGGACTGGGAAGTGATGACAAATGGTGCTAAATTTAGTGCAACATTGAAAAGATTAGTGTTGGGGGACACATTTTAACTTCCCTTAACCTCTGCTTAACATTTCCGTAGGTCGTGCACTTGATGCACACTTATTAGACAAACATATTGATCATTTCATCAATCTTATGCATATTTCCATACCCCAAATGAAATAAATGACCTATATAAAGGTGTATGTAAACACACTTTGAACAAAGAGGAAGTGTGATATTGATTCGGTACTAAAGATGAGCTAGTTAGACTGCTTCAGCATCAAAATTATCTCCCAAACCTACCACTAGTTTTTAGAAGAAACTTTCTTTAAGCAGTAATGCAGATAAAAGTAAGCATTGCTCCAGGTGTCCAGGATCAATAAACAAATGCAACCAGCACAACATTCAAATGTTTGGTTTTCCATTACAGGTTGTAGAATAGTATGAAACTGTCCTGTTCTGGTGAATAGTGGCTCCTTCATTCTCCTCTTCAGTCTCCTACCAGACACCCTGCTGTACTGTCTGAACTGCGTCCACCTGCTGGTTCTGTATCGACAGCTGCTGGCCGACACACTTCTGATGGACAGACCCACCATGCAGAATGCAGGTAACGCTCCAACGACCTAAACCTGACACCAACAAAAAACAGACAAAACAAAACAAGCAACTACTTCATTTTAAATTTTGCAGATCTTATATGCAGTCCAGTACTTTCAACTTTCCCTCTGCTGTTGGACCAGACAGACCTGCTAGATGCCCTCAGGGTAGGAAGTGAAGGGATAGTGGTCATGCTTATTTAGTGTAATCGAATTATGTTTGTTTCCTACAAAATAAGAACCCCAAAACATTGGTTTAAATGACAAACTTTCTGTAACAGAACCTTTTTTTTCAGAATGTCTGGCTGGAAGCTGAGAGCAACATGAGCAGAGCTCAAAAGGTTTACATTCCTATATTCTTGCGGCTTAGGTTGTCAGAACATTGAAAGTTGATAAAATTATGATTTTTGGAGCAGAAAGCTTAAGTCTTTATCTGTAATAGCAAAACTAACCTGTAGGGGGTGCTGTAGATATGCGTAAAGAAGTAGTAAAACGATGTAGAACAATAATCCATACAAGTGGATACATAATTAAATCAGATATATGATTTTGTGTGTGTTTACAGAGAGATCTGTCCTATCTGAAGCAGGAGTTTAGTAAAGTCTACATGTCATCAGTTTATTTCCTGCTCCACTCACCCTCGCTGCCCTCCTATCGCTGGGCTGATCCGCCCTCAGAGGAGCAGCGGGCCAGAGTCATCTACATGACCTTGGAGGACTTGAAAAACCACCAGCCAACCACTGGCCAATCAGGAGCTCTGGAAGTGTTTTTTGACTCCTCTTATTCTCATCTTGCTTTTGATGTCCAGGAGGTGACCTTTGATCTCCTTTGTGCTTCACGTTAACAATACCATCACCTCTATGACCGAAGCTGCCTGTGGGAGGATGAGGGCAAACTTTGGAGACCTCTGGACTAACTTATAGTAGTTTAATGGCCGTGTACATATGAGCTTTAAGATTTTTTTAAGCATTGTTAACATAAGAATAAAGTTTTTCTGAAGCAATATTTGTAGGTATTTCTATTTTTTTTTTCTTATAAATAAACATTGATGGACTAGAAATGAAATCGTCCATAGAAAAGCTGATTTAAAATGTCAAGGTTACTATGGCAGGCCTGCGTGAGGTGAGATGACTTCAGAAATCCATCAAAAAGGTGTAGAGCAAACTAAGCTTGAACCTTGCTGCTACATCTGACTTGTTTGCATTCGAGGGTTTGGTTCAAATGGAGGCGGGGTTATGATGTTTGTGTAGTCATAGTTTCCTGTTGGTTACCTACATAAAGATTCAACAATAAAAAAAAAAAACTCACCGGATCAGTTACTTGAAAAGAGGTTCTTTGTTTAAAGAAGTATAAAATACAGTATTATCATTCAAAAGCAATAAACTACATATTCCTATATATGTCTGTAAGATCTTTGTAATATGTAGCTTACTGAGCTAAAAAAATGCTAATTTTAAAATTAATTATATGTAATCCAACATATTTTTTAAATAAAAGTAAACAAAGCATTTTGCTGTAAAAAGTAACTATTTTCACTTTGATCTTTATTTTGTTTCTTTCTAATTCATTTGTTCTGGTAAAACCTCTGTTGGTATAAAGTGTTGGTTTGTTCCAACATTTACTTGAGCTGCTCACAGGGACACGTCATTGAGAAGCTCCAGTTTTCCCCACCCATTAGTTCAACATCAGTTATGTGTGTGTGTGTGTCTAGTGTAGAGTTACAAGACAGCAGAATAGTGTTTAGAGTTAATAATAAGTTGGCAGGAGGGTTTTTTTTAGCTGGGTATAAAAGGACAGGAGCTGTGGGAGGCTGGTTCAGTTTGAGCTCAAATGCTTAAGCTCACACATGCAATGTGAAATCTAAAAACTGTTGTGTAATGTTTAATTTAAACAGATTCATAATTAACAAAAGAATATATGTTTTATAAATATTTTAGTACTGGGCAAAAATTGAAAATTACTTTTGATTGAAACAGCAAGCAAAAATGAAATAATAGAATATTTTCATTTATTCTGAATAGATACAAAGAAATTACATGTTCTTAATTTTAGCATTAGCACTTTTAACACTGAACTTAAGCTGAGGTCCAATTTATCTGAAGGAAGGTTTAAATGTCCTCATGCCTATCAATGGATCTCTGAGCCTTTAGTTTAAAGCAGGAAGTGGTTGAACAGTGTACCGACACACTTAGAAATAAAACGAGCCTCTTTGAGTTTTACTGTTTACAGGTGGGTCTTATTTCACATCCTGTATTTCTACATTCCATTGCTTTTTGTTGTGGTGATCACTTGGATTTGAGTTTTGGTGCTCTTTGTGAATTGATTGAGTTTAATCGAAAAAGGTTAAGAAGAAAACCAAATTCATTTCAAAAGGAGTTAAGAAATACAAGGACAGATAAGGAGCCTTCAGAAAATCTGGTTAATCTCTAGTCTGGGTTATTTTTGATTGCACAATTCATTGGTCCATTTTTACTATCACCGCCGCGTTAAATAGTTACATTATTTGCACACAAAAACTTTAAGATGGAAAATATTTTATGTATTTTCTTATGTAGTTTTGAAAAGTAATCCATCTGAATATTAGTTTAAATTTTCAGGAGAGGAGTGATACTTTAAGAAGACAGGAAGCCATATTACTATTGTCATCTGGAAACACTGAGACGCTCTCACCCAGTTCTCTCTTTGTGCCTCCAGACAACCATTGTCCCTGAGAAGGAGGCAGAAAATCTGGAGGGTAAAAACAAAACAGGGGAACAAGGAAGTCAACTCTTGAAACCAAGTTACAGGCAGGAAAGCCGACCCAGAGGCTAATATTTATATTTTTAGTATTTGTAATATTGTTGGAATAATTCACAAACTAAAAAATGATAAAAAGCGCCATCTTCAAATGATGTTACTGCTGTTAAATCGTTGGATTAAATTTAGGCTGTCGAGGCACTTTGAGATGTGCCATTGTCTGACTGATAACATCACAAAGAAATACATTGTTTTTGAAAAAATCTATAAAGTTTTTCTTTATTATAAACCATTTGAAGTTAGATATTGATGTGACGGTGTGGGGTCCTGTCACTATGCCTCCAAATGATCATGCGCCTTGGCTACTTGGCCAAGGGGATATCCCTTTGGCTGACTGGTTAGCGTGTGTGACTTTCTCCCGGGAGTCGTGGGATCAAATCCCGCCCGGGGCCCTCTGTAGTGTGCACCTTGCCACATTGACATAAATGCATAGTTTACAAATACAATCAACCTTTACTAAGTTCCTGACTAAATCAGTGTTAAAGTTTATGAAATATTTAGACATTTTAATATCTATTCAAAATGAGAAATGGAGGTCCTTTCTGTTGTTTATCAAAATAGATTGCTAGTATTCCAACCCATACTTTCTGATATAGCTAGTGTTAAATAATTTTTTTAGATTGCCAAGCTCACACATCTTTTCAGTTCTGACCACTATTGTAGGGGATTGAGAGTTTTATGATGAATAAACCTGCAAATGAACTTTGTTGTCATTAGGTCATTATCCATGTGAAAGAGACACATCTGATGTTACTTAAATGTTTTAATATCATTTTCATGATCTTCAAAAGATCTGTGTTTATAAAAACACATGCAAACTCATTTTCAGACCAGGTTTAAATCAAAGCGCATATCAGAGCGGAACAGCTGGTGCAGACGTTTTTTGCATGTGTGCCTCATGAATATGCAGATTGTATGCTTATAGTCAAACAGCACAATTTTTTTGGAAAATATGCAGATGTGGGAGGAGGATATGCAAATGTGAACTCCACCTAAAAAAGGAATTTTTCAAACTTGAAGCTGTAGGTGTATGTTATTGGGTCTACGTTTAGCAGGTTTGAAAGTCAGGTCAAAATTCAACCCTGGGCTTAAAAGTGCTTCCAGTTGGGCATGCTCACCACAGCACCACGACTGCACTCATCAAGGTGTCCAGTGATATCGGTATAAAAGCAGGCTGTGGAAGAGGCCTTAGTGCTGGTATTATTGGACCTTAGTGCATTTTTCACCATTACTGATCACTTCATTCTATTAGAGCACAAGCAAAATTAGTTCGGCTTTCTGGTACGTTGCTTGACTAGTTTAAATCCTACTTGAAGGACATGGACCTTTTTTGATATTAAGGTTAGGTAATTTTACATCAGAGACCACTAAAATTATATGTGGAGCTCCCCAAGGGGCCATTTTGGGGCTCATCCTATTCAATACCTATATGATTCCCTAACCTCTAATTTTGATAGATACATAACAAACCAAAATTTGCTGAATTGTGGTTTTTAGATTGTCTAAAGGGCCTTGACATGCATGCATTTATGGAAGAAAGAGTATTATAATAAACACTGTAACAGTGCAGACAGCACACCTGAACCTTCAGAGACACAGAAAGACAGTGACAAAGTTGGTCAGTTATGACCTAAAGAACATCTCCTGGATTAAACGGCTAATGTCTTTGAAGGATCTCAGAAAAAACATATCCATGATCCCAGAAGCTGCTGCCAGCGTCCTCACTAAAACTAAGAGAGTAGAGAACACCCCCATTCTAAAGTCCTTACACTGGCTACCTGTATCTCAGGGAATAGACTTTAACGATTGCAAGGTGCACTCTGCAGAGGGCCCAGGTGGAGTTCGATTCCCAGACTCAATGGTGAAAGTCACGTGCGTCGACCAGTCAGCCAAAGGGATATCCCCTTGACCAAGTAGCCAAGGCGCATGATCTATTGGAGGCATTGTGACAGGACCCAACACTGTCACATCTCTCCCCCTCTTTTCCCAAGCACGTCCTCGTGCTCCACGCAGGCAGCCACAACCGTTTTCAAATCCATGGGCTGTTAAACGGCATATCACATGGATCCTGCCAGGAATGCCAAATGTGGCAAGGTGCACTCTACAGAGGGCCCAGGCAGGGTTTGACTCCAGACTCCTGGGTGAAAAGTCACATGCGTCAACCAGTTAAACAAAGGGTTATCTCTGCCTGGGCCCAAGTGTTCACCTTGCCACAGGTGTATTCACAACAGAAAGGTTCTTTAGTCCACTTGCTGGTCTGGAGCAAAAGTTTACTTTATTTTTATCATAAAATCCATTTCATATTCTAACTATACTTTTGCAAGAGGACTATAACTAACAACAAAGGGAGGGGCAGCTTCTTTTTTCTGAGTGGCCAAGGATGAACCAGGCTTTTGGGTTTCATGTTCCTTCTTCTGATATCTTGCATTATTTATTATAGATCCATATTGAACTCATATTTTGTGTAAAAACTTTCTTTCCAGAGGTCACTTCCTAGGTACAGAGCATTTCCCCCTGAGGCTTACAAGGATTCAACAGAGCAGAAATGTGCAAACAAAATGGAGTTTTGCCATCATGTTAACATTTGATGTGTTCTACCTCTTCTTATCTGCTAATCTTTATGCCTAAGATCAGAGTGAAAATGCCTTGAGCTGATTATCTTTTTTAGCTGATGGAATGCACTGGGTTTTGAGAATGAACCTTTCATTGACACAATGCATTCTTTATCGTTCCCTGTGGATGAGTGTTACACTGCAGAGCAACACCCGACTCTGACAAATATCTATTGTATTTTTCCCAGAGCTGGCAAAGTTCCCATGGCGGTGTCTGCATAACCATGTGTGCATGGTTTGTAACCAGATCCAAACAGAGAAGCTAGTCCAAGGTGTGTCTTTTAAAGCAGCTTGTCTCTAAGTTGTAAATAGAGCCATTTTATAATTTCATTGTATCATCTACAGTAAAACAGAACTTTTTAACAATAAATCAACAATAAATGTTATATATGTGAATATATGACTATGTAAATTATAAGCTTAACTATTTCTGAGCTACTTTAGAAAATCCCAACTTAAGAATTTCACTCAAATAGATTTTTGGAATATTTTCAGAAAAGTTATTCTCTAAAGTCTGAATAAGTAATTTAAATCCCTAAATGTTTATCAACAATGAGAAAATAAAAAAGGAAAATATGTACCTAGCCTAAACATTTTCTATTCATGGTTACTGTCAAAGGTTTCTTTGTAGAAACCTTTGTAAAAATTGTAAAAATTAAAAATTTAAATTAGAGCCTCTAAAGGCTATCAAGCATCTGATATATAGTATATAATTTCCTTAGATTTTTAGTTCTGTCAAAAGTTTTAAGATAATTTGGAAGTGAATCTGAAAACTAACCACAATCCATGTGGTTTGGTTAAACAGTTTAAGGCCTGATTTCACCAGTATCAAGTTTTAGTTTCTTTATATCTGTGAGTATATGGTATTATTCACTCACTTGATGAACAGTTACTTAATTGGTTAAAACAAAAACATAACTAAACAATCTTATAAATTATAATCACTAAAGCTGAAAAAGCAAGATGTTATCTGTGGTCATTGTGACTTAATGTTACACTGACCACAAGTGTTCAGTTCAAACTTCTTACTGCTTTGACCTTAAGCCTTATGGCAACACAAGAGGCTCTCTAAACAAACCTGAGTGACCTTAGCTGTCAAAGAGCAACACAGGCTGATTTAGGGAGTGTCCGCACAGGAGAACTAAGCTGGTTTCTCCAACTAAAAATCCTTGTGGAAGAATGGACATAAACAGTTGTGGTGAAACATTATTTGACCACCCTTCTAAAATAGGAACAGAGACCCATATTATTTCTGTTGTATCAAATATATGCCAATATGACATTTTTTTTGTGTCCAGGACAATTTCAGTCACAAAACATCTATAGTTCAGTCTAGTTCTGCTTCAGGTTGAATTTCGTTTTCAGTTGTTCACTCGTCTACCCTGAGGGGGGGATGAGGTGATGGTGGTTGTCTATCTTATCTCTCTGGTAAGCTTTACTCTGGTCTTGATGTTTTTTTCTTAGAAAGTGAAGGTTTTCTCCTTTGATACCTCCAAAGAAAGTTCAATATTCCTTTGCAGGTCATCTATTTGCCGAAACTATTGTGGGACCCCTGGTGAAATTTTATAGTTTGGTGACTCTTGTTTTTTTTGTTTTTTTTTTGCATTTTGCAGTTTGCTTTCATGGTGAACATGCTTTTGCACCCAAATCTAGACATATCAGGCATTCTTTTGAATATCCTCCACCTGCAGATTATTTTCATCAAGTAAAATAAGAGATTTCAAACATTTACCAGTCTAAATCCCTCTCCAGAAATATAAACTGCAGTAAACTTCTTTTTGTTGTCCTCTAGACAGCTCTAAGAAATTAACATAATATTCACTCTCAGTTCACATTTTTTTTTAACCTTTGCTTTGGTTTTTAATGATGTTCTTTTAGAAACAGACCCTGGAAATTGTATTCATGACACTTCAATGTAAGGGTTATTTTAATTTTCTTATTTTTATGTTATTAAATCCTAAATGTTTTTTCTCCACCCTACCTCTCTGAGCATTTACATACACTGTCCCTCTCTTTTACTCAGTTCAGAGGACCAACTTCTCTTGGATGTACAAAGGATATAGCAAAGGATAAGAGAAGACAGGATGTTTTCTGTGGCAACTCAAAGGCTGGGAATCACTATCAGTGCACATTCGACAGGCCTCATCCCTTTCAGTTGTGCTACATCAGAGTACTTATGAATAAAACTTGCTTGGTGTTAGTAGTCTGTACCAATCTAAGTTAAATGTTGGATTTTTCACAGTAGCTTGTAAATCTATTCTAACAGAGTAATGCAAAGGCAGCAGCACCATGTCTTTGGGTTTCTTGAGGTTGGGCACAAATTGGTGTTTCATATAGACAATGACTGAAGGTCATTGTCTGTTGGCATGAATGACCAGAAACATAAAACGGTGTTGGGAGAAAAATTGACAAAATTTAAACAGAGCTAATGTTGAACAAAATAAACAATTTAAAAACGGAATCCTGTTTTTTGTGATAAGACTAAATCCAGTATCCCACCAGTAGAATGAAAACCGCATCTCTTGTTTTAGACTCCTTTCCTTGTATTCATGCAAACAGCCGTTTCCATTTATAGTGACATGTCCACAAGCACCGTAAACAAAAACCTGCACACGTAAGCATGTAAGCACCCCCCCCCCCCCCCCCCCCACACACACACACACACACACACACAAACGCAAACTTGTTTCACTATCTTTGCGGGGCCTTTCCATTGGATTCTAACCCTGACCCTCACACAAACCCTAACCATTAAGTGTTCATACCTAACCCTAACCCCAACCTAATCTCAATTCACACCTTAGACCTAAACGTGACCCCTGACCCCAAAACAGCAATTCCCCACGTGGGGTCCAGCCTTTGGGCCCCAAAAGGAGCAGCCAGTCCCCACAATGTGCCATTTTCCTTAAAATGGGCTCCACGATGTATTAAACATACACACACACTACGCTTTAAGAGTGTCCTCGTGCTGCACAAACAAAGCCAAAAAAGCACCAGTCAAACAGGTCGTTTGGGAATGGATGGGTAGGTGGAGGGGAGGAGAAGTGGAGGAGGTGCAGAAGGAGACAGAGGAAGAGAGAAAGACACCCTTTAAAGAGCAGAATCAAAACAGCTTACATATTCTGGAGAAAACCTCAGACACACACGCACACACAAAAATTTGGACTATGGCTTCCACCACGTCAGGTGATGTTCTCCCCACTGGTGGCAGGATCTTCATCAGCTTTCCTGATCTCTTCTTCATCCCTGAGTGGGTAAGTGTCAGTTACTAATTTCTGATTGAGATCATCCATCCTGTTAAGTCCTCTCTTTATTATCTTTACACTGCTGACTCAGACCACTCATTCTTTATCTGCCTGTCCAAGTACTTTTTCTTTTATTGGTACTTATTCATTAAGCATCACTTTGATCCTTTCTCTCTCTACCTCTTCAACATTTTTCCATAGAAGCATATCTCCATTTAGATAGGAATCATTGGGGTGTAGGATGAATGGAGGAATTCTTTGATAAGCGCAGCAAGCAGTAAAACCACTATATGACATACTGTAAAAATATCAGAAAGTGATTTGTTTTGTTAAGCATAAAACTGAACAGGAATCCCAAATTCACTTGTAATCTGCTATCTTAAAAAAGAAGTAAATGATTATGTTACTTGGACAACATGGGCATGTCTTGACAGCTAGGTCTGAATGACCTATTGTTTCAGACAACCTTGGCAACACAAAAAAAAGCAACGCTAATCAGTTCTGCAGCTAAACAGTATGCTATTGGTTAAAAGATGCAAGATTCAACTTTTCTCAGCTCTGTACATCTGTGTAGTTCATCAAAAAATGACAATTCAATTCCTTCTTCTGAAAATAAAACAATATGTTCCCGTTTTTTGTTTTGTTTTGTTTTTTTTAGTGGGGGAGGGGGGGGGGTGTGAATAAAATTTTGTTTCTTTACTATCAAATATTCAATAGATGAAAACTGCAGTTTTGCAAATAAAAAAGGATTAAACAATGAAAGCATAACAGGCTGGAAGTATAACACTCAGAAAAAGTTTTACAATATTGTATTAAAATAAGGTTAACAGCTTTAAATCTGAATTGTAAAGTCAAATTCTTTCTTACTTGTTAAACTCATCTGTAGTTATTTTACTTAAGGTGTGGACAACACCAGCTCTCTTGTCATATTGTTTTTATTTTGCAGAGAGAAACATGCAAGATTAAATCTTTGTAACACAGGTGGAAAAACACCTGCGCTACGCAGATATAGTTGCAGAGCGAGGTGTAAATCTAAACCACTCATCAGGTCATTTACTCTGCAGTGCGACCCTTTACATGACCTGCCACTCAGTAATGGAAATGTACCAATGCTGTTTATTTAAACCATTATAAAAAGAGCTGGTGAATTGAAGGTTTAGTCAATATATAGTGAATGGATATATCATGGGCAACATGTCCCTACCCTAAAAAAACACCCAGATCATTGAGCAAAGTTAGGAAAATTTAAAGATGGTCATTCTTATTTCAACTGATAATTAAAGTGTAATGTGACAAAAACCTCCAAATTGGCATTCTTAAAGCCCAAATGAAGCTCAATAGTTCAATTTAAATAAAAGATATTGGCAGAATAATGGATGCGAAATTTGATGATCTAATCTTGTGTTTATTGGCATTTAGAGGGTAAAAAAATCTACCTGAAGGAGCCAAACAAAGAACACTCTCATGGTGTTAGCATGCTGATGATTATAACTGTCATTAGCCAGTGAAGTTGTTATATCAGAATAGAATACTCATACCTATCTCAACACACACTAAACCCAATTTTGCTTTTTATTATTTAAAGTTGATGATACAGATTCACAGCAAATTTCAGCTCAGCAAACAGTTTCAGTTTGTATTTAGAAAAATATAACAAATTCAAACATTTATATACATAGATCAGCTCCCCCCAATGATCTATATAACGGTTCTAGCTAAACTGTTAATTACATTTTATTGTGATTATTGAATTGAAAGTTCCGTTCATAAAAATTTGGCTAATTGTATGACGTCACTGACTTTGCAGTAATATCCGCTACCAATAAATCAGGTAGCAACAGTAAACAGCTGATTGTTTACTGTACACTGAACATATATGCATGTGGTGGCAGTAGAAAGGAAAACTCCCTTCGAACAGAAAGAAAACATCAGGCCCAAACAAGGTCATTAATTGCCTGATTGAAGGTTTGAGAAGTCCCCATTAGTGGTTAATAGACTGAGGGCGAGTTCTAGGACACCACGTCCCACTGGAACAGTTGTAACGGGGATTAATAGATTATAAATGAATTAAACTAAAATGAATTGAGTAATACTAGAATGGGCAAATCTAAAATATTTTTCAGTTCGATTAAACATAGATTTCTTTTTAAATCCAGACACTGACACTGTGCTTCACCACAATTCAGATTATCTTTGCATTATGATGCCCTGTCTCAAGTCAGGAGGTTTATTGCTTACATCCTGAGGATTTTCTAAAGGAATATTTATAATCATACTTCTTTTGTAAAGGTCAGGAACCAAAGATAATTACACAAAAACCTTAAGTAAAGAAAGTCTCCATATGATTGGGCTGTTGTAAATGAATTTAAATCGCCCACAAAGAATTTTTTGTGAAACAGAAAAATTTTTGGTTTGTGGCTGGACTAAAGACGTAGACTGATAGTTATTTTAGGAGCGGAGAAAATCCTCATTCTATTTATTATTTCTTCAATGAGTAAAAGGGTCCTGAGTAAAGCTGACCCATCGCCCAAGGTTTCCAAGGTAAAGAACAGGTAAAGAGTTTCCTGGTTGAGTATTTTAAGATTTCTAAGCCCCTGAAGGCCATAGATATTGTGGAGTTTTCTTGGTTAATGTGCCTCTGCAATGTCACATGGAGCATTGAAACAACATCTTGGAGTAATTAAATGGGCAGGTGGTCACATTTTCTAAGACCGAGAAGCAGAGAGTGTCTATAGAGGGATCTAAGTCTCTATTGTCGGAAAGGAGGTTGTCACTATCTTAGATCAGCTGATCGGACCTAACACAGTAGAAGTAAAAACCCCCTTAAACCAATCATTTATATGGCACAGAGCTACCTACGATAGCTGCAATCCCGTAGGTAGGTAACATCCTAAGGAAAAAATAAACTTTCATGCTTGTCATTGACAGGAATAGTCATTGTCATGTGGAGTCCTTTGTGGTTTCAAAGGGCAAAAAAACTGCACTAAAATCAAGGCTTCTTATTTATATGCCTGTTCAAGATGTTCAGAAAACTGATAGATGGCAGATAAAAAAGTAGCCTTGAATTGTCAAGACACTTAACATGGATTTTAGGGGACGATCTTTAGATAGTATTATCAAATGCAAGATATCATCCTCTTTGTGTTTATGTTCTTTGAATAATGTAGGCTTAAGAAAATTGCTTCATTTATATTTGTCTCACAGAAGTTTCATAGTAGAAATACCTTTTGTTAAGATAAACGATATAAGATATCTAACGTGAGTCATAATTGTGCTCAAAGAGCATAGTGACTTCAAAGAAAAAAATCAGAATTTAAAGGAACGCATAACATTGGAGGAATGACATATTGTTTGATTTAAGGCATGGCACATTCCTGCTATTCCAGCCTCTAAAACAGCAATATTTACACAGCTAACAGAAACTTGGTTTAATATAGTTTCAAGAAGTTTTACAGCACTTTTCCATTATAGTAGAATGCCATACGATGTTGGGTTGGGAAAAAAATATGCCGATCTAGTTTCTCTGGAAGTAATAGATGGATTAATTTTTTTTTTTTTTCAGAGATTTCTGAGTGGTGTTAAGAATAATCATTTTTTGTTGGATTTGTGGACATTTCCTTTAGTAGTAGGGCAAGCCGTCTTTGCATTCCTTGTTCTGCTGATAGTGGCTCTGAAAATTACACACAACTCTATAAATTGGCAGATTATTTATGTTAAGTAATGGTTCCCTGATCTGTTGGTTTCATAAATCAATTCAAATTTAATTTGAGAATACTTTATTAAACCCAAAGGGAAATGAGTCGTTGCAGTAACTCAGTTTTTTTTTAACCATTTGCTGTAGGTGTTGATAGCTATACGGCGGAAGGATCTTCTGTATCAGTCTGTCTTGTACAGGATCTGGAAAAGCCTCTTACATTATGTTGCAGTTTAACTATCTTCTTCAATCTTCTAATTTAAAAATCTTTTAATAGCACAAGAGTTTGACTGAAAAAGCACCTTCTTGTAAAAAAAACATCCTCTGTGTATTGTAATTTTTGAAATACACCCATATCTTTGAAATTTTGAGGACATTTCTTGTAACGGGCTCCTCTAGGATGACCCCAAAGATCTTTGCTTGATTTACTGCTGGATCATTCTGGGACTTTAAATTAAATCTAATTAAATGCTCAGTTCTACTTAAAGAAAAATAACATAACTTAACAATACTGCTATCTCCACCTTTGACCTAGGGTAAGGTATTCTTGCTATGGTAGTTGGTAGTTTTTTTTAGGTTTTTTTTTTTTTACTTTTATGTACTTTTATCATTTTGGAAATTATTAATCACAATTTAAAGCCAAGTTTCATCAGACCATAAAACATTATTCCATGAGGTTTGAGATATGTTTACCAGATCTGGATGTTTTCTTTAGAATAATCTAAAATGTGTATATAAACTGTATAATAAACTAAATGTGTCTTGAAACTCCAATTTAAGTGCACACATAGTGAAATTATTCCTACCTGTAGTATAAAGGTATAGCTGTAGGAAATCCTACAGACACCCTCTGTGTCATTGTCCACCTCTTCTGAGCCTTCTTGATTTGTTGATGCCAAGTTTTTGTTATTTAACTTTGAAGAAATGTGCTGTTATCATGATTTTCAAAGTAGCTCTAGGTTTCTATTCATTGATAATTAGCTTTCACCGAGCCATGATCTATTCCTATTGTTCACATTTGCATTATTGTAACCTTCTCCTGACCCATACCGTTAAATAATGTAATCCCTTTAATCCTTTCTATAGTCTCTGGTAGCTATGCTTCTAATTGAAAGATGCAGCTTAGCAAATTTCAAGAAGCTCTTTAAAGGGCAGCAGAACCTTATTTTAGCTTAGTCAGATTCTTAACAAATGAAAAAGGTGAATCTAATAAGACTAAATTATAAAACCTATTAAAAGGTACTCCTTCAAAGAAATAAAATTAAAGGTTTCACTCTTTTTTGACAACTTTTTCAGTTTGGATATTTCTCTCTTAAACTATTAGATTTTATTTTCTAACATTACAACCTGGAGTGATAATATATTTAAAATCTTGTAGGCTTTTAATAACTATTATTACTAACAATTTTTTTTGCAGTAAAGGACAAAAACACACACTGGGTTTTCATTGCTTTTCTATACTAATACTTGATATGTTATAATTGTTTGTAATGTCTTTTTACCTTATTTATACCATATTTATATATGTGGACTTATAATTCTAATGTGTTTTTAGAAACACTGTTTGATAAGAAGATAAAAATCTAGAAGTTTACAGAAGGATAGGAAAGTCTTTCTGATGAATGAGCAACTGGTGCAGCTTTCCTGTTTCGCTTGAAACGTTTGTTTCAGCCCAATGTTTGTCAAAGGAGGAGAGAACAAACTGAAATAATAATGAATACAATGAATAGTGGCAACACTGTGCATATCTAAGTATGTACGTATTCGTGTGTACTTTTTAATAGCCCAAGGTATCGCCTTTTATTTACTTCAAGAAAAATCTATCGGTCTATCTATCTATCTATCTATCTATCTATCTATCTATCTATCTATCTATCTATCTATCTATCTATCTATCTA
>JAUZNJ010109627.1:0-20226 GCA_034780135.1 Jordanella pulchra | reverse complement strand
CCTCTCTCATCTTTTTAAGTGGGAGAACTTGCACAATTGGTGACTGACTAAATACTTATTTTCCCCACTGTATATCTGGAGTGTGTAACAATAGTAATTTCCCTCTGGGATTATTAATGTATTTCCGATTCTGATTAATTTAGAATGATGATGACTTTTTATGTGGTCATTTGAAAGGTAACACAAACTAAAGTATTTCAAGTGTTCATTCAACCAGAACACACAATTATCATATAACTCTGCTGTAACCAGAATGATAGCTATTTTTTCAGGGCTGTCAATGCACTGTACTGCTTCTTTGTATCAAGCTTAGTGGAAACGTCAGCTGTTTCTGCTTTTTTATTGATGTGTTGTAGTATAGCCAGCTATTGCATCAACTCTGTCGCTATTTTGTACTCATCATCACAGAAATGAGAGACATATTTAGTTAATAAACAAGTAATACATTTTTTGCTTTGATAAATGAGATCAATTTGCCTTGAGAAAACATTACAAATTGATAAATTCTGATATAAGTTGACATGGACTGCTAAGAGCAGTAACCAGGATGAAGTGCTTTGGTCTGGTTTCTTTTTTAAAATGTGTTATAGTAGCAAATGCTTTTAATTGGTTTAGGTTAATTTTTATAGAAAAAAAATCTAACATAAGTTGATAATGGGGTGGTTTTTGTGGCAAGCTTTGCTCTTGTGGACATCTTCAGACTGTTTTAGGGCAGAAGAGAATTTTTAATCATTGTATCAGTGTCTAATGGAAACCTAAGCGTTGAAGACATTAAGGTGAGTTATGACTGCAACACCATCATCCTGCAGAGAAAGACAATTCAAAAAAAAAAAAAACACAAAAAGATCCAAAACAATCCAGTATTTTCTCGTTCTCTGCATCGAAATAGGAATTAGTTTGTGTTGATGACAAATACAGGAAATCTTGGCCCTAATGCATCATGAGTAATTTAAATACTGCAATCTGCTGCCTGCTACTTTGTTCAAAGAGGTGTAAGATACTAGATTGAGCCTTCTGTTTCCTTCAGGTGCCCTACAGTGGAGGGGGGTGGGGAAGGGGGCATGGTGGGACAACCAAGAAGAGAGTGTATAGGGTTGAAGAGGTCAAGGATGCCCTTAGGGAGGGTGAGATGGTAATGCGGAAACAGGCATAATTAATCACTGGATGAGTGAGGAGGTGCTGGGAAACTTAAGTACTGTGGCCCTCTGGTACTGTGGTGCTTCATGATTGCCCCGACATCCTTCTCACCCTGAGCCCCACGGACCATTCTTCATTCTTATGTATGACTTTCCACATGGACACTGTCAGCTTTGCTGTACCACCTCTGCATCGATCCCTCAAGGTCGACAGGGAGCTGAGACTATGCCAGTGAGCCACATGAATGAGCACTTTGCCATATAAAAGCATGGGTTTGTATCTAAAAATGTGCCAGTTCCATAACTGACATTGTTTCCATCTGTTCCTTCAACAGGGGGCATACCCATGAGTTCCTAAACAGTAAAAACGTCAAAGAAGCAAAGATTCTTTTTGAGAGCCAACGATGAACAAGCTTCTTTCACCCAACAGAGTGCAAAATGTGAAAAATAGTATGTTATTGTGCTACAGTTAGAGTGCTTTTAAAAATTATTACAAATTAATTATACATAATTGAATAAGTAAACTTTAACAGTCTGGTGAACAGGGTAGGAAGTCCCAGGAAATCCAATATTCTTTAACCAGTTTGGAAAAATGTATATAAACATCAATTCTATAAACACACTATTAGCTTGAAATTAAAACCTGAACGTAGCCAATCCTTTCTGTAAAATTATATGAAAAGGTTACCTGTGATGAACAAATAATTTAGGACTCCCGTGCAGTGAAAAATAAGGTTAAATAAACTACTTTCCACTGTCCCTGAATTATATTATGCATCTGTATGTGAATATTTTTTCAATAAATTAGGTTAATGTATTAATATAAAATAAAAACCATTTACAGCCACAAAATGTAATGAGGACCATGACATAGGGCAGTCCCCTTTTCTTGACTTCAGACCAGGCTGCCAAAAAGATCCGTTATGTTAGAAGCTCTAAAATGGCACAGTGATGCCTGGCATAACAAGCAGATGGTTTCTTATTTTTTCATGCTAAGTATAAAGTTCCTCTCATTTTGATAAATATTAAATGTTCTGCCTTTTATATTCTTTTAGTCTTGCCTTCCCTGACTCAATGATCACCAGAGGTTGTAAACAAGCTTCATAGCTAAGCCTGTTGTCCCATTTGGAGATAAAGTGATTATGCAGTAAAAAGTAAAGTCTGTTACTAGAAGTTTTTTTGTTCTGTTCTAACATGCACAAATCTTCTGAAATTATAGCTTTTACAGTTTTTTTGTTGTGGAAACTGCAGTTTTACCCTCAGCTTAATGATATCTCAACTTGACTTGTTTTTAAAAGAATTTGTAGATGACCTGCAGATGAGTAGAGGAGGCTGAAAATATTCTGTTCTTTTTTTTTTCAGCCGTGTGGTTGAGTTTAGGTGGCCAACGCTTGCTCTGCCAAAAACATCTTCATGAGGCAGTAGAAGTTTCTGGTTTAACAACAGTGAGGATTTCCAAAGGTTTAGAGGCTTTCCTGCTTAAGCCCAGCTGATTTTCATTAATAGCTGATCATAAGCTTTTACAGAGTTGCAGTCATCAAACTCAGGTGTGCTGAAGCAGGTAAAAATCTAAAATCTACAGGACAGCGACCCTCAAAGACAGAATTCAGACATGCCTGAAGTACAGTAAGTTGGTAGAGGTTCGTCTAAAATAACAGCATTAGAGTTGAATGAACTGAAAACATGTTTAAAACATTTTTGCTGTAAAGAAGTGGAAGGGTGGGTGGGAGTTGATACTTTTTAAAGTGAAATACTCTATAATCTGTATTATAATCCACACAGGCGGAGAGACGAGCAGCACTTTAGCCTGCAATGTAAGGACTGGCATGATATTTATGGTGTGCTCCTATTTTCTATGTGACTGTTAGCCTTGTGGGATTAAAGGTGGCATTGTGAACTTGTACATATTAACTAGCTGGTAGCAATTTATGCTGTAATACAATACAACTTATAAAAAGCTGTCTACTTTAGTTATGCATTCCAAACCGTACAAATATTTTTCATCATGTCAAAACATCCTTAAGCGTGATATATCCTTCGAATCTAGAAGTTCTTATGTACCAAAACTTGGTGCTTGTCAGTTACTGCAAAGCCAGCAGTCACTAAGTTCAAATCTGCAAGTCATCCCACCCCTAGCGGAACTTTGTGACCTTATGCATTTCTGAGGTCAAAGGTCATTATGGGGAGCAGATTTAAGTTTGGGGACAATGTCATCATCTATCAAAATAGGAAGGTTCCAGCTTTGAGAAATTGACTTTTTGCTGATTGCTGGGGGCAAGTAGGAAAGGTTCTGGGTGGGTAAATGATGCAGAGCTCATAAACACCCCCTAGACTGGGGCGATTCATTTTCTGATCTTACTCATATTGCTCTAGAGCAATCTTCTGTGACTTTCAACCTGTGAGTCATACCTGCCATTTCCATTTTGTCTCCAGCTTTGACTTTTATGAAGACTGACAATAATAAGGAAGTTTCTTTTTAGCACATTTCTTAAATTGCCTGGACTTGCAGGTGTCTTACAAAAATTACTTCAGTACACCGTTTATGTTAATGTAAGACAAATCTGTATAGACAAATCAAGATGTTCTAAAAGTAAATCATACTTTTTTCTAAAAATATGTACGTGTCTATCCTATTATGTTTTTAACTTTTTACCACCCTTGCTCTTTTGCTGTCCATTATTTCCATGCTGTTGACCCCCACTATAGATTTATAGAGTATCTCAACTTGTATTGATACCTTGACAGCAAACTGTAAATTTGGCCATTACTCTTTCCAGTTTACACAAAAATGCCTGGAAGGAGCTGAATCATGTTAAGTGCTTTACAGAAATTGCAATGCAACTATTTTTTTACTGCCTTCCATTCCACCTGCTTGCTGGTATAAGCTGCTGTAAAAATGCTCTTGGTATTTATGACAGATGGGTACACAAAGGTTACAGATTATTTGAACCAAAAAAAATAAAATATTGGGAAAATTATTTCAAAGTGATGTAAGCACTGAATAGTTGCAGCAGGCTGTGCAAATTTCCTATTTTAATGGTGATGGAAATGTCATGTAACAGTCTGAAACCAAAATGAAAACTGTAAAATGTTAAACTATTCCTATTGGGTCCATTTGATTAGTACCAACACAGTTTCCTCTTTTTTAGCTTATCTTAACTGTCTTCAACAAAAGTTATTTGAATACCTCTAAACTTTTTTTATGTATTGTTACCACTATAAGTTTAAACTCACTGTCATGCATGAAAAACTGTATTATGACATAAACAGGTGCTAAGTATTTAAGTCCATAAATATTGTTTTCTGCCTTTACTTTTGTTTTGATTTTTTCTTTTTGCTAAGCTGATGTTTTTCGGTCCAGAATTGAAATGTCCACCCTAGACAAGTTCCTTGTACATACTTGCCAATTAATCATTTAAATTGACTTTCTTAAATTCTTTTCTTGTCTCCAGTAAGATAATGGGATTTGACAACTTAGTAAACATTGTCCAACAAAAAGTATTTTAAAGCAACTTTGGTGTGATGTGGATAGGGAGACGATTGTAGATTTCAGACAAAACAGTAACAACTTGAATCCTGTTAACATCATGAAAGAAGATGTGGAGGCGGTGAAGGAGTATAAATACCTTGGTGTTCACCTGGACAACAAACTAGAGTGGAGACACATCTGTTAAGCTATCTACAAGTAGGGACAGAGCAGACTGTACTTCCTAAGGAAGCTTAGGTCCTTCCACATTTGCAACAAGATGCTAAATATCTTCTATAAGTCTGTTGTGAGGAGTGTGATATCTTCTTCCATCATAAACTAAGACAACAGCATCAGAGCAAATGACTTGAAAAGCTCAACAAGCTAATGAAGACGGGTAGCTCTGTTCTAGAAAATCCTCTGGAACCTCTGGAGATTATTTCACAAAGGAGAAATATTCATAAGGTGAAGATGATTATGGACAGCAGTGAGCATGCTCTTCAGAAGATGTTCTGACAACAACAGAGTGTCTTTGGTAAGAGGCTTTTCCAAATCTAGTGCAAGACAAACCACTACAGAAGATCCTTCCTGTCTACATGAAGTACATGAGTTACAACATTTAATTTCCCCTTGGGATAATTAAAATATTATTTAATCTGAATTTCATCATTGTGCTACATTCTGACTCTATTCTTAGTTCAGCCCCTAAATTTATGTTCTCTCTGCTTTTTCTCATCATAGTAGCTTCAGCTGGTCTGTTCCCATGTGGTTGTGATGCCATCCTGGAGAGAAATATCAGTTGTGCTACTGCCATTAAAACCTTAGTTTATAGATGTTGGAGTTTGGCCTGTTATCAACATAGTCCTGCTTCTCTTACTGTGACTAACTGGATGTGCTCTCTTTCATCCTCTGACTTGGGAACTGGCTCAGAGCTCGTCTGCCTGGCTGTGTCTTTCCTGCACAGGGCCTCCTGTGTTGCTTATGTTGTCCAGTTGCTTCTGTCTCCTTGAATCCCAGTCGGCCATGGCAGATGGCTGCTCACACTTAGCCTGGTACTGTTGGAGGTTTCTTTCTGTTAAAAGGGAGGTTTTCTCTCCACTGTCGCTACATGCGTGCTTGGTGTGAGGGATTGCTGTTGTGTCAATGAGTCAATGCAATCAGTCGGTTTTTCTTATATAGAAAACTTTTCACTGTGGGATCTAAATGATTTGTCTCTGTATAGTGCCTTGGGATTAAATCTATTTGTGAATTGTTGTTATATAAATAACAGAATAGAATTCAATTTAGTTTAAAAAGAAGGGTCTTTCATTTTCCAATTTTAGCCAAAGGACTTCAAAAAAATATTTATTACTTTTAAAAGGTTGTCATGACGATCATCGTTGAGCAAAGCTTATATAAAAGCATGTGAGGAAAGTCATCAACTCTGACTCGCCTTCATTATTTCTCTCTATGCCAAAGAGCAAATGAGCCATAGCTGATGATAATCAACTGCAGTATTTCCAACTGCAGTGGCAAAATTGCCTGGCAGCCAAAGAAGTAGCCCATGAACTGCTTTACAGCATAATTTACATATACAACTAAAACATGAAGGGAGGAGGGTCACAAAGAAAATACTGCAATGGAAAAAAAATATTAGAACACCCCTGTTTTCTGATAGGTGATTAATAATACAATTATTAATCACTGTTCAACATATCCATGACAATTTATGCATTCTTTATGTCAATTTGCATTTTTATGATTTTAATTTATTTGATTTGAGCTCAGACAGAACTTCAATGGCAGCTAAATATTGTGTCTGAGATCAACCTTAGGTCGCCCTTTGGAGCCAAATTAAGATATTTAGTTGTCACACTGTGAAATACAGACCTTCGTCCTGTTCATTCATACATAATACTCTCTGTGTATGCTTGTATCCAGTTACACCAATATCTCCCCTCAGCAGTATTTGATCAGACCACAACATGCCAGTACCCAAACTGGCTTATGGAACCAATATGGCCAGAACGTTGCATAATGAAAAGGCTGCACTTGGAGGTTGAAAAGAGCTTTGTGAGGGAAATTGAAGAATGCTGAGAATAAATGTTTTCTCTATAGGATGTGCTCGCCAAAGTGTGCTGTGTTGGTGAATAAATGATGAAGAGGAAGAAGGGCCTGTCCTGCTGAGCTTGTCAGCTTGGACAGCTTTTTTTCTGTGAGTGTGTTTGTGTGTGTGTGTGTGAAAGCTGACAGCATAGCGAGCTCTGGCCCAGTTATACTTGTCTACAGGCACATTTCAGTGTCAACACTTTGTGGGGACTGAAAACAGCTTCTCTCATCAGCAAAGATAAGTAGACTTAAACATAGCTAAGCAATAATTAACATTATTTGGATCTTTTGTCCCTTATTACTTTACAAAAATAAAGTTGGGTTAAAAAAATGATAAGGATGATGTACAAAGGTGTTTGCTTGTGTTAAATGTTTGTAAACCTGAGTTTGTGCAGGATTTTATTTCTGATAGTAGATACTATTGCACAGGGGTTTTCAAATTCATTCAATGTGAAGATAAAGTTAAAGACGATGATGAAGTAAAGATAACCAAGCCCCTTGCAAAACAAAAAATCTTCACGCACACTCAGCTCTTCGATAAACCTGATGTACACTATCAATTGAGCGCAGTGTGCAACGTCAGTGGACTTATCCAGTTGAATGGCATGGATGGAGATTTTGTGAACACTGTTCACCACTTGCTCTTTGACATTGTAAGCCATGTTGGATATTAGTTGCTGGATGGTGGGATCGTGTCAAGTTTAGCTGCAGCTGCTTCTCCCAGCATCACTAAACACATATCTCTATCTGCAGGGAGTAGAAATATTTCTTCATCAGTAGCAGACTTACCTGCCTTCGCTAAATGGACAGCAGCTTAATAAGATACCTCAGTTGCCTTGACATTAGTGGTGTCAAACAAACACATTACTGCTTTTGTGACCACAATTCATCCCAAATCTCCAGTGGCTTGTTAACTAAATTTGTGTGCTTTGTTTCGATATGAAAGTGCAGTTTGCATTGTTGCATACTGTTGTTTGCTAACATCTCATTGCACACCACACAGTGTGGCAGAGGTGCAGACTGACCATAAATAATCAGTTCATATTTCCTATGTTTTTTATCAGTCTCCTCCTAACTTCTGTTGTGGTATCAGAAAATGATGCATTTCATTAGGCCTACTTATTCACACAAACAACAAGCATATCACCATGGCATAGCTCCTATTTGAAAAACAGCAGCTATATGAAAACCACGTAATCCATTTCTGTGCTAACTCTCTGTATGATCTTATCTTAAAAGTACAAGTGATTAACATGGCTGTGGAGATGGATTCTGTTGAGCAACAATATGTCAGACACACGGTGGTTACCAAAGCCTTGAGAGGGCCGTTTTCCCTCTGCAACACAGGAATACACTAAAGGGTCAAAGGAAACATTTTTGTTTTAAAACAGAACTGCCGGTTTGGTCTTCTGTGACTAATAATTTCATATCACTAATGTAAATGTGGCATCCAATAAATGCATTTTCTTTTTTTCTTTTTTTTTTGAGCTTTTTACAGCACTGGTGGCTCGTTTTTCTGACAGGCTGACAGGAAAGGGGGGTATGAGAGAGGGGGAGAGACATGCGGGAAAGGACCACAAGCCGGATTCGACCCTGGGTCGCCCGCGTCGAGGACTAAGGCCTCCGTACATGGGTCGTGCGCACTAACCACTGCGCCACCTGCACGCCCCTCAATAAATGCATTTTCATCTCTGAATAACAGGCAATAGAGGACTTTACGAGCTTTTCTTAAATAATTTCGTTACAATTTGCAGTTGATTATAGTACCAGCATAGACATTGGCAGACATACACTGTGTGAGTGTGTCTGCATATGTGCAGTGGTGTGATGAGCTGTTGAGGTGTCACCTGCTATTGTGCTGCATGAGGCAGCATTGCTCTGGTGTTGACAGGTAGAGGAGGGTTTTAGGATATGAGTCCTGACAGCGGTCTTTCAGTCTGAAGCAGGTGCTTTCAAACCATTGTGTTCCTTCTGTCTAGCCCTTCATTTTCCATCTTTTCACCTTCTTAATACACATTTCTTTGTAGCTTGCAGCATTCCTCTTGCATGGGCAGACCGATAAAAAGATAAGTGAGAATCCTAAAACTGATACCGTCTTAGACAACCTGAAGAGAATCATGAAAATAACAAGTAGCAGATTCACCCTCAGAGTTTTAGTTATGAAACATGAAATGACCATAAACTAAAGAGTTAAACCTTAAAATTTCCAATAGATATTTGTGGTATCCACGAAAGCTTAATCTGTGCATTAATAAACATCTACTGAAATTCAACTCATTTCCATACAGACTGTATTAATTTTTAATGCAACACATAGTGACTATGCAGAGATTGAAACATGGTTGCACAACACAAAGATGTGCAGTGGAGTTGTTTCAATTTCAAATAAAAAAATATTTATGCCATGGTAGTATGACACGATACAAGTGTGCTAACAATGTGTTAAGGGACAAAAAAGCTGAGAAATTTAAAAGATTAGTTATTTGTGGTGTATTACTACAAATTAATCAATCATTTGCACTCATAAACCACATTAAACACTCACACACAAAGACACATCGAAACAAGATAGGAAATAACTCAAATAAAACCTCCTAAGTAGTAACAGCTTTCATTTGCAGCAATATTATATCCAAGAAGGATGCCAGATAAAAATAGAGTAGCCTGTCATCAGAGTTAGTACTCTTACACTGAGAAAAACTAATTAGTGTCTTTTTGTTAAAAAAAAAAAAGGGGGGGGGGGACTAAAGACATTCCCTGATTTTCAGCTGTGGATTCTGATACATCATCCTGTATATGTATTGATTTTATGAGAAATAGAGAGGGAGAAAAATCAATAGCTTTTACATGAATGCACGGGAAGCAGTTTTGGTGTGTGAATAGGGTAGGTTATCCAGATCATAATGAAAATTTAATCATTTGTCCATGGTTATACTACGCCCCTTCTGTGAAAATTGGAGCAAAATCCGTCCATAACTTTTTCTGTAAAGTTGCTATCAAACAAACAAACCAACGCTACCAAAAACATAACCTACTTGGCAGAGGTAACCAGTCATGACAGAGCAGAACACTAAAATGCACCTCATTAAACCCGCTATACTAAAAGTTTTTCTAAAAAGAGCTCAACGAAAAAGAAAACCAAAAACATATAAAGCCATGATATGACTGAATGATAATTGACAATATGGCCATAATTAACATAGTTTAAGAGACACTTGTGCATTTGTCAGTATAAATGGTACTTGTATAGCAGGAGACTTGACCAAAGCACTTTATACTACATTCAGTCATTCACCCATTCACACACACACACACTCACGTACTGATGGTGGCAAACCACATTGTAGTCACAGTTGCCCTGGGGCTCACTGACAGAAGTGAGGCTGCCGTACACTGGCGCCACTGGGCCCTCTGACCACCATCAGTAGGCAATGCAGGTGAAGTGTCCTACCCAAGGACACAATGACACTGAAAGCCATGGTTTGAACTGCCAACCCTTTGATTGTTGGGCAAACTCTTGCATCTGACGCCACTGTCGCCCCATATGGTAGGACAAATAATGGTCTGACAGCAATGTTTAATGAACAAATTTATGCATCTCTAGTTTTATATTTCCAGAGAATCACATTTGTTGTACGGTCCTCTTATGCACATTTCAACTATTAACACTCACACCTGTCTAGCATCTTTTTATCAGCTTCTATCTCTTTAGGGGCTTCACAAATGCGTACCCATTAGATCTCTGTGAATGGACTGCATGAATAAGTAATCAATGGTCAGACAAAACTTTTTTATGTCAGCATAGCAGACACCAATTAAACTGGGTTTTCAGAATGTCAAATTGGAGGAACAAACAATGCTATACGTGTAGCCTTGTTAGGAAGTTTCAATGAAAATCTTGTGTTATATGAAATGTATGCAGTGTTTGAAAGTTACTTCTCAACATTAGCAAAAGTAGGCATATCTAAGTGTCTTTGCCAAAACTAAAGCCAATGAACAATGTTTCTTATTGAGCCACCTATTTTGGTTTATCCAAAACTAAATTTGTGTAAATGTGAAGAAATGAAGTTAATCTAGGGGCAATTCACATCCTGTGAAGTTTCTGAAGCATGTGCTGCCTTATGTTGAGGTGGCAATTATACCAAGGGGACAGTGCTAGACTAACTGTTGTATGGTATCAATGCCTTGGGACACATGATAGCCTTACTTAGATTGAATGGCTATTGAAAATGGACGCATAAATGATTCATTAGAAGATGCATCTGAGGCAGTGCTTCTGGAACCATTAAGCATTTGGCATTCTGAGGTGAGTGAATCATCAGTAGTGCAGAGTATCCATATCACATAATGTAATGTTAGCTTTACACAATGCAGACATGTTTGACTGAAAAAAAAAATCTCCGCATGGCATCTTTTAATAAATGTGCCTTGCCTAGCTGTAGATAAAATTACATAAACAACAATGTTAGATGCATAAAAAGCCAATGAATCATACACCTTTTTACTTTTTATATCACTGAAGGCACAGAGCACTGTGTGATATAAAAGTCAGAAGAATTTCAAAGAAGGTCTTAAAGGCGTATCGTAGCTCAAAAATAAATAAGAGACATTGTTCTTTTCGTTGTTGTTTAGTAGATTTTTTTTAAATAGGGTAAGCAAAATGTATTATTCATATATAAATTATTCAACATCTCCACTTTGGTCAGAGAGTCTTGAGGAATCATTTCAAATCAGAAGACTGAGAAGGGAGGTCTGCATCTGGATCCATTTTAAAATGGTAGGCATGCAGAGCATAGTTGATGACAGATTACATCTAATTGACTGGTTATTACATTTGAACAATGGCCAATAGAGATACAGGCAGACAGGAGGACGCCTGACTAGATCTAAACCTAAAAGTCATTGTAAGTGATCAAAAAGGGCAGTTTCACACCATTACCTGCCAGCAATACCAAAAATACCATATTTTAAAATACCTCAAAAGTTATTTTCTTATTCAATTTATGGACCAAAACATTCAACAGCCACTACTGCTAGTTTCAAAATGAAGGTGAGCTCGACTACTTCTATACTTATTTTATTAACTATAATGACTATCAGACACGTGTCTTTTAAGGTTGATAAAATTAAAAAAGGGCATTTATTTTGAGTTTTTTTCACACAAGATTTACATATCTAAATACATGTGTTTGTTAGCTTTTCTACTTGCAAGCCTTTATGCAGAAGCACAATTACACAATTAACACAAAACCAGAAGCAAAAAAATAAATGGAAATTGAAAAAAAATCACAATGATGTTCCTCAGAAAATAAAACCCCATGCTTTATAAAAAGTTGTATTTTATTTAGATAACTATCATTGTTATTTTAAATATAATCATTTCTTTACTCCTTTTCAAACAAAAGCAAATATACATTTATATTTAAACTTAACTGTCTTGAGTTAAAAAAAGAATAATTAAGTAATTAAGCCTTGCTGGCATAACAACTGGATATATAAATGTTTTAATTGACTAATTTGTTCATTTTTCAAACATTCTTAACTTGTCAGAGTGCATTCTGTTTGAGTTAAACTCGAGTCTGTAAATATAAGCTAATTTTCCACATATTTTAAGAGCATTTGAATTAAATCAGGTTTTTAGCTAGACTGGTTCAACTTGCTTTTGTATAAAACATCCATTCTGAAGTGGAAAGTGAAATTTTAGATCAGTGACAAATTATCTTACAATACCGGGGTCTTTTCCTTTTTTTTCTTGTTAGGCAAGCTTACAGACTTGAATTACACATTTGAATCAGACTCTTTTCTGTCATTTTTTGTTTATTTTTATTAAATATTCTATGTTATGCTTTAAGCCTTCCAAAGTCAAGTGTATGCATGTTAATGATTATACATTGTCTTTGGCACTACAGAGTATTTATTAGTTGTTTTTGGTGCTAATTTTCCAACCAGGAAGATAAACACAAGCCTAAATTGCGACACCTTCAACTCGCATGTAGACACCGCTCATACTATACTGCAGTACTGAAGTAGCATAGTATTATGCTACTTCTGCCAATTAGGCTCTTTAGATAAGCTAAACAAAGCTAGAGACCTTTCACATCTTAAAAAAAAATGTTTACTGCATAGACATACCTAAAGCTAAAAGGAATAGTTGCTCTCACTTTGCAGATTAGGTTCTAAAGCAGCCATTTTAATTACACTTTGAGAAGAAATAATCCCTCTCTGCCTCACATTACCACTCACTGATCAGAGAAAGTGGGCAGTCGTGGTAGGTGCTTTATGGAGGGAGCAGGTATTCATTGCTCAGTGGAAAATGATGATAGCCACAGCTGCTCAGATTTTGCAGAATTTAAGAGAATTACCCAGACATGGATGAATCCAGTAAAATACAATTTGGAGCATGGATTTGTAGAAAAAATAGCATTATAAGATAATCAAAAGCTAAATAAAAATCATTTTGCTTAATATATATGTCCTTTCATTTTACAAGCAGATAAGAAATCCCTCTTTTATGCAGTATGGTTTACATTTGTGCCCCCCAATAATTTTTGCATCAAGGACCGGTTTAATGTCAGGCAAAATTTTCTCTGTCCGGTCTGTAACTGTAGTACTCTCTGGTCACTATGATAAGGTTAAATATGCCTTTGAAATAAGACACCACAAAAACAAAGTGCATGAAAACAGCCTACTAATTACCCACAACAGCAGTAAATCAGTAGGGAGCCTTGAGCTTGTTTTTCTGCAACAAGCGAGTTTACAGTGGGGAATATAAAGATGACCTACAGTGTTGTGGCCGACATACGTCAAGAGTAAATCAAAAACAGATGTAATAAAGTGAGTCCAGTAATTTCCAGAAATGCTTTTTATTTTAAGAATGTGGCTGCATTATTTTACTTGTAAATGAAGTTAGCAATCAATCATCCTATTTGCATTTTCTTTTTTTAAGACTGCACATGTTATGCCATAATCAAAGAGAAAACACAGCAGACATTACTTTTTCGTTTTCGTGGTCTGCCAACAAAGTACTGTCCATAACTTGAAAACGAAAAAGCATTCTGGGTGGCGGGCGCAGCAGAGTGGCATCAGCAGCCACTCTTCCTCAGGTCCTTGCTGACAGGGCTACCCATCTTGCCCAGGAGCAGTCGGCGTTGCCACAGTTCCGTTAGAAGCAGGCACTTGCTCTAAAGCAGTAGCGGCTTCCCTCAGTAGCTTTGCCACTGTTCTGGTCATTGTGGTCGCTCAGTATGTCCCGATAGTCAGACCCAGCAATTCAACCAGTTTCTTGTCGGCATGCTTACAATGTAATACAATTCAGATGTACACAGCGCCCCCTATCAAATGTGAAGATGTTTTCACACAATTCTTCATCTTGCTTCAGATAGCTTAACAGAATATCTAATATCTAAAAATGTGAAATAATTTGCACAGTGTCCGTCTGTTTATTTTATTGTTTTGTATGTTTTGTCAAGTCTATTATAATATATTGCTTTAGTTCTGCTTCTGTTTTGTATAGTGCGTGTAAAAGGACAAAGGATATAGTTCACTTATGGCATAACCTTACAGTTTTCTCGCTATATTTGACAGTAGCATTGGGTCACTCTACACTTTCTATGGGTGCCGCGAAATAGTCAAATCATTATTAGCTGCAATATTCCTGAAAAAGCTTAGACTTCTGTATGTTGAAACCATCTCAAGCACTTGGTATGCTAAGGTATGTGATTCTACGGCAGGTGGCAGCATCCCAATATGGTGGCTGTTGTTGGGAACGTTTGATAAAAACGCAATTCCAGCAATTTGCATGGCAGGCAACCAGCTCCACTCCTGATGCTTTGCTGCATCATCAGATAACACAGAGATAACACATTCACTATGACATTTTTTATTTTGTTTTTTAACAAAGCTTTATTGAACACTTCTACATTCAACATTTACGTCACATTTAATTAGAAATATGAAAGACCACACCAGAAAGATTGGATATGAAAACAATGAGGTTGACCATCTAGACCTGCCTTAGCTTACCAGCTTGTCCTGTAGTATCTGTATCAAAGTTGTCCTGCAACTTTATTATCTTCTCAGAAAACGTTCTTTTACTCTGAATTAGCTTTACAAAGAAGAGGGGGGTTGATCAGAACTGGAGTTTAGTTTGTCCTTCATAACAAAATGTATGGTAGATTATAAACATTTGAATATAGCACTAAAATATAATTTTCATTTCTTCTTTTTACCAGTCAAAGTGTTTTAAAAGACAAGGGTATACTTTGAAACATGCACACTTGCATTTTTAAACATGTGTTCTGTGTTGCTCCAGCTTTATTTACGATAAGACTGAACATCTGGAGGCTCAAGTTTTCCTCCAGGGATGCATGTCCTGTAATCATCAGGATGGCATCTTGAGTATCACCGCTTGGGTAAATTCTCAGTTCTACTCAGGAAATATACTTCTGGAAATCCTGCAGCATGTCAACACCGTTGTTTATCCAATTCAGACTCTGTGAGCATTAGATTATAAATAGTTCACACCAGACATGTCAAACTGCATATTTTTCAGCCTACTGTTAACTGAACTGCATCAAAACTCTGTTTTCATTCTTTGAATCACCTTTCCCCTTCTTCCCTGAGAGCAGAACCCTAAGCACAAACAAGGATACACCACCAACTCATTAGACCAGATATGTGGGTGACACTTGGTTCAAAATCCAAACACAAGAGGATGAAGCATTCATCAAGTACATACACTAAGTGGAAAGAAAGAAACAAGTTCATCATCCACCAGAGAGGATGGCAAAAATAACATATTGCATTTTGATTCACAACACCCTATAACACTAACTGTCTGTTATCAGAACTCTCAGTTATCATTGTAACACCATATCCTGCTATAGAGGAGAAACAAAAATAACACAGACCCGTTAAAAAAAAATTGAAAACACATTGTTATCTACACTGGAAATTTTTTTAAGACTGCCAAAACAAACTTGCTGAAATAACAACACTGTACCTAACACAGAGGAAAAAACAGAAACGAGAAAACATTGCTATTCCATATGTGTCAGAGGTTCTTGAAAGCTCAGAATTATCTCTAAACATAACATACTAAGCCCAACAACTCTCTCTGACAAACACTGAAACATCACCAAGACAGAACACCCAAACCAACACTGAGAGGCATTGTTTATACAGTCCAACACAGCAAGGATTGTTCAGACTCCTACATTGGAGAAACCAAACAACAACTGCTTACAGGCATGGCATTAGCACAGATGAGCCAGCAGCATTGGGCAAGATTCAGCTGAACACTTTCACCTCAAGAAACAAAAGACAAATTTCTGATGGCCAAAATCTTTAGATCTTGGAAGGAGAGGACAGATGGTTTGAAAAAAGGTGAAGGAAGCCATCTTTGTTAGAAACCATCACTCAACGAGGGGTTGGGGGAGGATCACGGTTTCAGCTCCCAAGCGTTGTTAACTCAGTCTTGGCACTCATTACAAAGAAATTACACACACAGGTTTATCCTGATTCAAATAGCCAGACAGAAAACTCATCCAAAATAGTCGACTTCAACTACCCAGAAGAACAGGTGGGTCATTAAATTGATTCTGATGTCGAAGGTGCTTCGGACGATAGGCCTCCAGGTGCTAAAACTGACAAAGACTCCAGCATAGGTGTATTTGGAGTCTCTAAATGTCCAGAAAAGTTAAATTTAGGCTTTATATGTCTTGTTTGACATTTAGAGGCTGTTTGGGTCATATTTTTAATCTGTTCAGTTTTTTCCATTTTCTATTACGTTTGTTTTCTATTATGTGACTGTGGAAGTGCTAAACAAGGTCATGGTCTTCTGCTTTGTAATTCACTGAATCTGCCATTTTTTTCTCTCACGGTAGTTTTGTAGTCCATGTTAAAGGATGTCAAAGCAACAAGAAAATGAATCTAAATTTTCTGGGTGTATTAACCCACCCAAGTCTTCTAAATGCCTGGTTTAAATTATTTTTTTCATGAAATGTGTATTAGCTGGGAAAGTTCTCAACACCTTTCTTTGCAACCACATAACATGCTTAAATTAGAAGCCAAACAGACTTTCGCTAACTTTTTTTGAAGACATTTCAAAAGCTTTTCCGGAGTCTTTGTCAAGTCTGATGGCTCGCACAAGAGCGATGTGTAGTTGGACCACTTATGAATTTAAGCAGCATCGAGGTCCATCTTACTAAGCACATTCCAAGCCAGATGCAAATCAAAGAGCAACCCCTTATTCTTCTGGATTTTGGTAACTGTAGTTCCCCTCATTATTGCTTTATTTTCCTACAGTCCCTACTCTTTCCCATTTGTGAGAGTATCTGTTTCAAAGGCAAGACTGCAGACAGATTCCTCAAGTAAAGTGAGCTTGGGCTGCCATTTTAATACTTCCCCTCACAGGAATCTATGCATGTCTCAGATAGATTTTTACTGAAGGTCAACTGGTTGCTGACACAGAGCCAAACCAAGCTATTCTTTAGAAATTCAGAGACTAGCTGTTTATCCCCGTTCGGGTATTTATGCAGCTGTGATGACAGTTAAGACTTTCCCTGTAGTACAAAAATACTCTAAAAGGTACTCGGGAATGAAATGCACTTGTATCAGTTTGCATTGAGGGGTAAAAAAGTGGGCTTTTTTTGGTTATTGATCCTGAGCTGAAACACATAGAGGCATGTGCTGCAGATAAATCTGACGAAGGTCATTCATAGAGATGCAGCAAATTCAACAGCAAAGGAAACATAATCAATAAAAAAATTCATACATGAATTTTGATTGTCTTTTTCTTTACATGCATAAACTAATACATTTAGAAATATTTGCTTTCTTTAAAAGTAAATAAAAATAATGTATAAGATGAGTCCTAATTATGCTAAATCCAATGAAAATAATAAGCTCTCAGTCACATAACCCTGCAGTTTTAATTCTACCCTCTCCTCCTAAAGGGTGCTGCAAGACTGAGCCTCAAGGGAGACTTAGCCGATCTAGTGCTTTCAGTATGTGCTTATTCACTTTCCATAATCCCTCTCACATTTCAAAAATTTCCACAGAACATTAAATTGTACATGTGCTTTCCACAGGATGTGGTGTAACTCTGATTATCTGAATGCTCCCAGTCTTCTCCCAGATGGCTGCACGAGCACAGGCTTGCATTTCGACTCAACCCATTGCAGCGTGAAAATTAGAAACCGCAGTTTAATAGATTCCTTTTTATTGTTTTTTTTTCTTTCTGTGGTCCTTGGGTCATTAAATGAGCATCCTCTGACAAACCACACAGTCTCCCAACCAGTTAACCTGCATTCAAGTTCTGCACAAGGAATTAAATCATCTATTGATTACATAAAGGTTGTGAATTTATGACTGTTTCATATAATGATCTCTGCTTAATCATCATTATGGGTTATTTATGGAAGATTTTTAACAAAGGTAGATGTATGTTCCTTGAAAAGAACAGTAGTGGACTGTTAAAAAGGGTTTCAGCAAGTAAACATTTGATACAAGTAAGATTAAAATGGAGGGGGGGGGGGATGATGTTGATGTTGCTAATTAGTTATCTGAGATGTTACATTTATTTCAGGTTTTCTATAGTTTTCTATAGTTTGGCTTCTTATGTTTCTTTTATTGTATGAGACCAGAACGAACAGATTATTAAAAGAGGAATACAAACCAGAAACGCAGCGTTCTCACAGCAGTCTGAAAAAGCTTAGAAATTTATGGGATTTTATTTTAACATGATTTGGATTTGGTAAGGAAATGTATGAGAACAAGTAAGAGTATTAGAAAAGCTTTATTGTGTAATTGTTAATCTCTCCCTGATGCTTTCCCTATTTCCCTGCCTATCTAATTTCTTTCATTTTCTTGTCATTCCTTCCTTGCAATATTTTACTCCTCTTTTTCTCTGTCATATCTCTGCTTCTATGATTCATTCATTCTGTCCCTCCATGTTTGTGTACCTTCTTTCCTTATTCTTGCAATTAATTTCTTGCTTTATCAGTCTTTCTTGTGTCCTTCATTCCTTCCTTTCTTGCCATTTTGTCTTTCCCTTCCTGTATCCTTTATATGATCATTCATTCTTCTCATTTTTCCTACCTTTAGTCATCCATCCTTCTTTATGCCCTCAACATAGTTTTTCTTTCTTTGCCGCTACTGTAACCTAATTTATCATGTCTTTCCACCTCACTATCCCTTTCTTTTTATCTTCTTTGTTCCTCAAGCCATTTTTTTCCTGTGTGCAGACTTTCTTCCTTGTTTCCTTTCATCTTTAATAATTATTCTTCCCAGTCATTTTCCCTTCTTAATTTCCTTTATTGTCTTTTTCTTTAATATTTCCGTGTATTTTTGTATTTTTTTTTCTTGTGTCCTATTTTCTTTCTTGAGTCATCTTCTTTATCCTCATATCAATCTTTTCTTCTTTCCAGTCTTGTGTCTTTTGTTTCTTAGATAAAAAACTTTTATCTGTCTGGACTGTTTGATTGATGACCAGTTAATAAGTTACTTTTTCTTTTCTTATTCTGAAAAGTTAAATCTAGACTTTGTCTAAGACATATATTACATAAATATAATACAGTAATCTTTTGTACATTAAGACCATGACATACTATTTAACTGTAACATTTAAATTTTAAATGTTACAGTTAATATTTATACTGTGAACAGTATTTTTTGTATTTTTTAAACAAATACTTGTTAACCATATGACTTTTCTCATAATAATAATAACAATTTGTAAAAAGTTTACAAAGCCACAGAAGATTCTGTTACTTGATGTGTGAAACTTTTAAAATACCTTTACGCATTGTGGACAAATTGGTGGAAACCCCATGAATTCAACAGGAAGACCTACTAAGTTTGGCTCATTAAGAAGCTGAATATGAAAACCCCTGCAAAAAAAAAATTAAAAAAAAGTCTTACCAGAGAAAAAGACACATCTCATGAAATCACCCCCACCCCTACCCTGGTGTGGTATATCTCTGGGCCTGGAGAACAGACAAGGAACATAATGAGAAGTAACTAGGTCCTCTGTTTTGCTAGGTAGTGACTGAAGGGATGATATTCCCTAGGTGAGACTTTTTTTTTCCAGTAATTGAAACTCATGAAGCGGGTAGAAAAACCCTAAGTAAAACTATGAGTAATATACATCTTTATCTAATCCACCCTTAATATTTTGTCAACAGCCACCTTCATTCTTTGAGAGGATATAGCGAAATGTCATTGCATGATCTAAAATGCTAATTTAGAAACTGGGTCCTTCACCTTTCACCTTCACATGTCCTCAGAATGTGTGACTGTTGTCAAATAAAGCAGGGATGCCAAAGTCCAGTCTTCGAGAGCTACCATCCTGCAGATTTTAAATGTATGCCTTCTCCAACACACCTCAATCAAATGAATGGCTTTGGTGAGATCAGTGTGCCCAGATAAAATTAGCAAACATTCAGAAATGCTGAAAACAATAGGAAACGGTTTGCTTTTAATAAGAACATTTTTTAAAGACTTTTCTCTATGTGTTTTCATAATACTATATATATA
>JAUZNJ010109617.1:0-20227 GCA_034780135.1 Jordanella pulchra | reverse complement strand
GGATGGATGGATGGATGGATGGATGGATGGATGGATGGATGGATGGATGGATGGATGGATGGATGGATGGATGTCATTGTGTATTTAAAGAGGCCAGTTGACCAATGTTATGAACAATAGCATTAGTCAGCAATAGAATATGTGGAGAAGAGAGCAAAAATAAGGCAGTTTAATCTGTGTAGGAAAGATGTGTTGGTGAGTGAGGTGGAGAGACAAAAATCTGTCTTGTAGCCAGACTAGTGGCTTAAACAAAAGGAAGCATGGTGAGTGGCAACGCATTCACTATCTGATGTCCAGCTTGCAGTCTTGCGCTTAGGGCTGGCTGCTATATCTCAGACCTATGATTATCATTTTGTTCCTAAATGTGGCTGCAGGCCATGCTATTCAAATATTGATTGAGGTCTGTAGATGTTGGCTTCCCCTGCATTAGCATAGCCTTGGCATCTTGCTCTCTAATCTGCCACAAACACTGTATAACACAATCTTTTGGAGTCAATCTAGAGGTTATTTATTCAACCAAAATGCTCTAAACTAGCTTAAGCTGATTGCTAAAAAAACAGATATAAACATATGTACAAAGGATAATTTCTATTGGTTTGTTTTTCAAGCCAATTAATCAAAGGGCACGTAAAGCATGCCCTCACCACTTAGCATGTATTTTAGCTCCTGAGAGGGTACTTTGCATGTATTTTTGTCTCCCAAGAGGGCACTTTTTTGCTAATTCTGTCTCCCGAGAGGGCACTTCTAAGCAAATTTTGGCTCCTGGGAGGGAACCTTAGCAAATGATTTTCAAGAATTAGGCCAAAGGGGGGAAACCACCCCCTCTCTGTCCAACCCTCCTGTGGACATCAATGATTGTGAGTTACTCGTTATTAGCTCCTTGAAAAGTCTTGGGTAAATGTGAAGCGAGGCGCCTAAAAACTTTGGAAGTTGGACTTTATATTTAGACCTTATGGTCAAATATCTTAACTTCTTTTGTAAAGATTTCTTTATTTGTAAGGATTAATCCATTAAATATTAAAGTATACAGCTGACAATATTACTGCTTGCCTTGAACTTCAAATTTATTCTCTTTAGTCCTAAGAACATCTTCCTTCTCAAGCTGTTTTACATCAAATATCATTAGAACAGACATGTCACTGGAGTCCTCAAAAGAGGCTGCCAGTTTTAGTTGCTGAAAACCATTCCCACTGAAAACCTCTCCCTCCCATACCCTGCTTTTGTTCAGTTTCAGATCTGTCCGATCCTCTCCCACCACACTCACCCGGAGGGCTCCCGGCACTCGAACTCTGAAAAGGACCCATGAGAGTGGCTCAAGCAGGCCCACACGAGGCTCAAACAGCACACAGCCTTTCCCCCAGGCTGAGTAGACACAAGGGAATGGAGGCCTTATCTGATTGGAGAGGTTCCTCACTATAAAATCACACATTGGGCTGAAATCTTCACCGGAGGTGATCCGAGCATACAGCCCTAGTCGATACACTCCAGCCTCGGGTAGACTGAGACTCACAGTCACCTTGTGGTCTGTGTAGGTGCAGAATATGTAACGCGAAACTGGAAAAGTTGAACATATGTTCTTTTTGCTGAGTACATAATGAAGTTCAAGGTCCTGCTGGTTGTGGAAGGTGATGTTGCATTTGCCCTGCTGGGTACTCACTATGGCAGAGTTGTGGCTGAACCTAGATAACCCTGCCTTTGCTGTTCGGGTTCCTGGTCCACATGCTGAGCCCAGATTTGGAGGAAACAAATCCTCTAATTCAACAACCTTTCCTTTACAGTGTAACAGATAATTCGCAGCATTCTGGAACTTGGCTTCTGTATTGTCATAGTCCCGCACAAACAATGAAAGTCTATAGAAACCATGTAAAGGGCACACAACGTGACACGTGAGGCTGTCTGGTTGAATCTGAGTTGCCAAGCAACACTTAGCTACCGCAGCTTCCATTTGCGAATGGACAAGTTCACATAATACCATTAGAGGCCTAGAAGTCTTCAACACCAGATCAAAAACGCCATCTTTCACTTCAACAACCTCACTGCTCTGGGAACTGCCAGTGACACCCAAGGAACATGCAGCAGGCTGTAGACCCCAGGACAGAAATGGGTTCTCTGGAATGTCCTCAGTGGACCTTGGGTTTGGACACTTCACAGTGAAGGAGCAAACCCAAAGCAGAGGTTTCGTAGCGTTTTCAGACCTTGCAAACAATTTGACATCATACGTGTCACTTTCAGGTGGCAGTAGCTGCAACTTCATGCTCCGACTAGAGACTGTTAGAAGGCCAAAGGAGGAATTGCTTAACTCTTTCTGCTCAACAGATCCACAGTGGAGGAGATCTTGATGCTGTGTTATCTCATAGGTGAAAGTTGTCGGCCGGGAGAAGCCAAGGGATATAGTTGCCTCCCCATCATCTAAGAAGAAAGGCAAAATAACACTTTATTTTAGAAGATAAGAAAATATCAAGATCATGAAAGATGAGAATAATGTTAAACCTTTCTTGATCATCTTAAATAGCTTACTGTAGAGTATATTTACCTACATAAAAATTCAAACGAGAAGCAGATTTTGTGTATAAATTGGTTAAGAATATACGGCCCTCCTCTGAAATTAAAAAAATGTGGACCTGTGATGATATAATAGTGAAGAGGACTTATCAGCCTGAGCCCCATCTTGAAGAAAGCAGATGTCTTGAAGACCCTTCGCTCAAATTCCTCGATGGAGATGGGTTTGTCCAGGAGCTGCCATTTCTCCTCATCTGGGAAGTGTGAATCGATGAATTCCTCCGGTTCAGTTAAGAAATAGAAGTCATCAAACCTTAATCAAAAAAAGGTACATTTCAGGTTGAGCCTAAACCCTGATATTGATGTGTCTAATTGATATAAACATTTTACAGACTGCTAAACCTAAGTGATTAGTCTAGGGCACTTGCAAACCTTTAAGATGAACAATGAAATTCAAATTAAGATCATATTTTGCACCTTTTAACAAAGCTTTCATGCTGTATATCCACTTGTCCAGCTCCCCAACAGGCATCCAGAAGAAACCACTCCCCTCCCAGTAGCACAGCGTTCCAAAGGTGATCTGACTTCACATCCTTTAGGCTGTGACCTTGACGGTAACCAATGCCCTTACTGTGGCCTGCAACTTCCTGGCACTCAATGCCCACTTCTCTGGAAACACAGACCAAGCAAACGTGTTTTCAAATCTCTGCTTTATTTATCATGACATATCCATGTGGTTTACATAGTGTTGTACATTTTACTTCTCATGTTAAGTAAAGGCTACTATTTGGTGTTAGAGATCCAATAGCAAGCAGGATGTACAGCTATTTCTAATTTTTTTCTTCAAGGAATACACAATTAGTTGTATAATGTATTTTATATAAAATATATGTATTCTTAATGTAGGTTAATTAAAATGAAAAACTGTAAGATGTTTATATTTCACCAATTTAAATTTAGAAAATATAAATATTTACTACTGATAATGATTCTAAAACTCAGACGTTGCCACAACCTACTAGATCCGTGGTAGAGTTGAGAAATTTTTCTTTACTTAGCATAACGTTTCTCAGATTTAAGCAAAAAAAAAAAAAAGGAGCAATACGTGGGTGAACATTGATTGTTTCAGTGTTGTAGAGGCAAAGTGGCTTAGAAGTACGTTGCTGCTTTCCCTCTGCACAGGTAACTTGAGTGCTAAACAAAGCTTAGCATTAGCAAACCTGGCAATCAGCTGGCAAACAGTACAGAACATGAGTGAGCAATAGGGATGCCTGCTGCTTGGAAATAGAGCCATTGAATAAATGTGTTTCAGAAGCATGATATCATGACGCATTCTACCTTACAGCTGCCATACTAACTACCGAACGCTTAGCTTAGCTTCCCCTCTGACTGGAATAGATCATTTTAATTTAAATCCCTGTGAGCTTAAGCACACAGAGAGAATCTGTGTTCTTGAATGTATATGTATATATCTTATACACAACCCATCCTCATACTCTGGAGAAAGTCTGAAAGGTTTTCAAAGCACAGATGCCGATTGGTATTTCACAGCAGGGTCATTGACCTGAAATATAGCTTCTGAAAAACAAGAACATATTAATATATAAAGTGAAGACAAGTCGTGTTCCGCTGATCTTTATGTTTATTTTATGTAAGCAGGTTAACATTACTATTAAGTCTGTTGCCAAATGTTCAGATCAATTGCACTTCTTTCACAATAAACACACATTTTACACACCTAACAGAACTATAGTATGGAGTACAAACTCTCAATTAAATAGCTTTTTCAAAAATGGTTATGTATTTTCTGAAATAATTACCTAAAGTATCAAATCTGCCTGCATTTTTGTTTTACGCCTTTATTTGTGTTATTTTTGAAAGCAGGTAGACAGGAAGCAGGATTAGAAAAAGGAGAAAGACATGAGGCAAAGGTCACCAGGCCGGGTTTAAACCTGCGAGGGCCACATCGAGGACCAAAGCTTCTGTATATTGGGTTGTGCACTTAACGTCTGCGCCACCACTGTGTCCAAGATCTGCCTGTATTTTAAGTGGGGGGCCAAGTACTTGCGCCCGACTACTTGACACCCTAATACCCTAACTTTCTTGGTCTTGTGCTGGTAAAACTCCTATTCCACCGCTCTCGCTGGGAGGAATGAACCTGTAGCTATTAGGTTTTATACCTACTAATTATTGAAAATTCCTCATGGTAACCAAAGGTTACCTCACATATGACCTTTAGCCTCAAAAGATCTCATAATACACTGCATTTGACTCCTACTGTCATCCAAGATTGTTACCTGCAACAAAAGTTTTGATCATTTGTTGTTTGAAACAAGATGCTACATATCTTCTATAAGTCTGTTGTGGAGAGTGTGATCTCTTCCTGGATCATCTGCTGGGGTAACAGCATTAGACCAAATGTCAAAAAAAAGCTCAGCCAACTAATAAAGAAGGCCGGCTCTGTTCTAGGAACTCCTCTAGAACCTCTGGTTGTGATTTCACAAGGAATAATTCTCAATAAAACTAACAATATTTTGGACAACAGTGAGCATCCTCTTCAGAAAACTGTTAAACAACAACAGTGTCTCCAGAGCCGGTGTAAGAGTTACAGCTATCAACGCCTACAACAAACCATTAAAAAAACTGACCATGTGTCAATCCAACATTTCATTTCCTTTTAGGGTTAAAAAGGTATTTTTGAATTGAATTTAAATTGAATTTTGAATACAACTGGATTTAGATATGTTGCTATGGATTTAAACATATACTGTCAATTTTTTTTCTGGGTTTACATGTGCATGAATTAAAAGCTATTAAAAATGTATCCTGTTATTTAGGCGAAAGAGATTTAAAAAAAAATAGCAGAAGTTTGTTTCATGTTCTAAACACAACATATTATGTAATGTAATTTATATATTATGTAATTTTTTCTGGCCTATCAGCACACGGGGCCCTTCCTTTATACCAACGAATCCATCAACTTCCAAAGATCCCAAAAGAACAACATCACAGAAACAAACAAACCCCTAATCAGAGTTAATGAAGCCAATTTTGACCATCTGGATTTTATGTCAGAATGTTTGCCTTTATACTTGTATTCATTTCTTCAGTACGCTAATAAATTGTGAGATTAAAAAAGTAGTTACCTGCACATCTCTGTACAAAGATTGGAGTAGCTACAGCAAACACCCCGTCCGGCAGCTATCACCTCCTCTGGGGAGCTCAGCTTTTCTGAGTGGCCAAGATAACCACTCACATCATATTCTGTGAAAGCATTCACTTTATTTATTCAAAATTGTCATAAATTAGACTGCTGCCTTTTAGAACAGATCATTGTCAATGAAATTTATGACACCTTACAGAAGGATTTAATGGTAGGGTTATTAATTTCAAGCAAACTCACCAATGTTGTTGCACAGCCACACCCAGATGGCACGGAGTTTCTCTAGCTCATTTCTGGCTTCCTGTGTGATGCTTTGTACTATTGTCTTTACATCATACACACACTTTTGTTTCAGCTAGACAACACACACACAAGTACACGTTAAGTCAAAAAAGCAAAAGAAGGTTCTATGGTTAAAACTGGTTATACAGTTTAGTGACAGTTAACTCTTAGACAGAGGTGAGGATAAAGGAATAGTAGAAATATGGAGAAGACATCATTACTGTGTAATAATACAGGAGGGTGTCCTCACCTCTGCTCCTGTTCTGATGACATTAGTATCCAATCTATGGAAGACCTCAGAGCTTTTGAAGAGGTCCTTCCTGCGCTTTCTTTGGCCTGGCAGAGTAGCCTTTAACTGTCCCCTCTGTCCCAGTTGTGATTTCTGCTGCAGGTGTCTCTGTTCATTTGGCTCCTTCCTCAGCGCACTTTTTTTCACAGCTGTGATGGACTTTGCTGCACTCTCTGAGGACAGCTGCCTCTTTGCTGCTGGCCGTTGATCCTCGCCGTCCACTCTTAGGTTCTCTGCTATACTCTGCCTGGCAACAGTAGCATTCCAGGTGGCTTCTGCACAGACAGAGAGCTGGACAGCCACCGTGTGTCCCACATCAGGAGGTTTTATTATCTCATGGACTTGGTTTTCATGGTCCACTGATGCCTGCACAACTCTAACACGGTTCTTCTCAACTAATATGGGATTTTCTTTAAGTTTAGAAAGTTCTGGGTCCTTTTCCAGTACGGATCCTTTCTGTGTCCCATTGTCTTGTGAGGGAAGGTTTATAGAGCAGGCAAATGGAAAGGAAAACTTCTGTAATGCAACTTTGGCTGACATTACGCTGAGGGCATGGTTGTCTGTGAAAAGAGAAGAGAGATGGGTTATAAAAGAGGTGCTCTTCCATACAGTTTTATACATTTCAAGCAACATTTTTTTTATGTAGAAGACAGACCCATTTATTGTAGGATTTAATTCATGTCTTTCTAAAGGATCATCTTACCACTGCAAAAACAAAAACTAAAAATGAGTAAAAGTTTCTTAAAATAAATGTGTTTACCCTTAATTTAAATACTTAAATAAGATGATCTGGCAATGGAATTTATATTTTTTACCCTTAAAATAAGATGGATATTATGTCATTGAAAACAGAGACTGCTGTTGTTTTTTAATGGAAGTTGTTTTATTCAGTTGGCAAAGTATCTCACTTACCTGCTCAATTCAAGAAAACTTATTTTAAGAAAAAATTATTTCTTTTGATTTTATTTTTTGCTGTGTGTACCCCTGTGAAAACTGCATTTGATTTACACTTCCTACAACCAACTAATATTCAGATGTAAGTGGAGTTATCTGAGTCTAAAGAATAGTATCTAGGTCACTTGATGGTATCATGAGTCTATTCTTTCAATATTTCATAGTGGTCAACTGCTGCAAATGAGTATCAAAAACCATAAGTCGTCAAATAGTGGGAGTGAAACATTGAGCACCATAATTTTTAACAAACGAGAGCTACAACAATACAGAACATATATGCAATAGTTCAAGTTCTTTAGTATGAGCTGGCTTGTTTGTGGGTAGAAAAACAAAAAAACAAACAGGTGTAATTACATTATTCTGAGGCGTCCTTCAAACAAGCCTTCCGACCCTCATGTCTGCAGTATGCAGAGAGATTATTCTTACAGCACATTCCATTAAAGACAGTGATAAATCTTCAATTAGATAAAGTCTATTCATAACCATAAATGAAACCACAGATTAGAACCATTAGTCAGTGTCACGGCGTCGGCACAAAGAAGTCTTGTGACACTTCCCACTGACCGATGAACGTGTTCATTGTGAGATATAAATAAGCTACGTAAGGAAACGCATTAATCGGCCAAAAACAACTTATTATATCAAAGAGAGAGAGAGATGTTGGCACGGTGATCGTCCTTCTGGCATGACCTGGGCTTAAGGCCTGTTCTGGCTAGGATCTGCCCTGCTCAAGTGTCCCTCAGCAGATCATTAAGTGCTGCCACTGTAGCCAGTGGACCACAGCTAACCTGACCTCTACATTTCTTGGAGTGCTATAAAAAGTCCCAAACTGTGCATTAACCTTTGTGTTATATATTAGATGCCAACAACAACAAAAAACATATTTCAATCTGATTAAAAAGGCCTTTTAAAGCTCAAACTTAATTACTTTGTTTCCAGACAGTAGGCTGACAGGAAAGGGGGTATGAGAGAGGGGGAGAGACATGCACGAAAGGACCACAAGCCAGGTTTGAACCCGGGTTGCCCGCGTCGAGGACTAAGGCCTCCGTACATGGGTTGTACACTAACCACTGCACCACCTGCACGCCCTAAAAATTAATCACTTTTACCAATTTTTTGCTCCATAATCATGGCAGCTCTTAAAAGGCAGTACATATACAGGAAGACATGCTTTGTTACTACATCTCTATATGTTAGTGAGGCTTTTACTTACCACTTTTAAAGTGTATACTGTCTGGTGGATACCTGCTGTCAGGGAAGGATGTTTCCACTGTCTGTTCTCAGTGGTCCCTCATTGTGGGGGGAGGCTTAAATACTGTGCAAGTGGCCTGCCAGGACTGGCCCCAGAATAACAAGCCTAAAAATACTACAAAGCAGTTAAGACCAGCCAATAGAACAAGCCCCAGCCAAGGAGAGTGCCGATGTGTGTATTTACAAGCATGAATGTGCACTTATGATGTACATTGTGATTTGTTGTGGGTATACTTTACATAATATTGCTGGTCAGTACATCCACAACAGAGCTTAGGACTTAACTGGGTGTCAAATAGTAGCTGTGTGTTTGTCACAGCCGTACACAGGCTGTAAGTTAACATGTATCTAAGAGAGAGTTGGGTTTTTTTTTTGTACCATTTGGAGGCCCTAAGGCAAACGAGCAACATATCAGTCAGTGGGATGTGATTTATCTTGTCTGTTTACTTTGTAGACAAACTGAGAGAACTGCATCTCCCCCCTTCTCTCATAAGCAATTTAAAGCTAAAATTGCTTACATTATTACAATGTTTGTGATTTTTATACATATTAAAAAGTATTATTCATACAATGTAGACGCTTTATCAGCTACAATAGACTCAGCCATAATATTAGACTACATCAGTCTAATATTCTACCAACATTTTGTTCTCAATTACTAATAATTAAGTAGTTTTCATAAATTATTTTAAATTAACATTGATTTACAGCCTATCAGGTTAAATATACCTAAAAAAATTAAGAAAAATATGGGAGAGGAAAAAGAACAAAAGACGTAGCCTAACAAACTGGTCACAGGAGTTCCTCACACGAGAAAGAACTGAATAAGAGAGTTCCTACTTTGTGGTCCAGATGGCTGTTTATTTTCTGAAAAACCTATTTGCTTAGAGCTGCCTTTGACTGTTGAAGGTAAACTCTTAACTGATGTATTATTAGTTTAAGGTTGTGGTCCAACTGTTGTATCTGTTTTATGCATGTTTTTAATGTTTATTTGCTTTTACTCTGCTTTTATTTTTCTTCCATCCTATTGTCTATTTCATGTAAAGCACTTTTAATTGCCCATGTACTGAATTGTGCTATACAAATAAACTTGCCTTGCCTACTAGTTGCCTCCCTGGATTTAGCAGATAAAAACCTTGTTCCTATCTCAATGTGGCACACACCAAGAGTCCAAGGGGTTGATTTTCAAAGTATTGTTTAAGAAAAAGTAAAATAGGTTCAGGGGACCAATAAATTATGGTGTCAGTAACAATGCATATTATTATATGAAATGGATTTAGTATTACGTCTTCAGTACGGGGGCCATAATAGGGGCCAGGACCAGTTCTGCACTGGCACTGGTCCCTGTTTGGTCCTATCTAGAACCATGGTTGTCCAAATAAATAAATCAGATTAAAAGACTTTAAAGTCATACTACCAAGACATCAATGAGGATATTATTAAATAGTTGCATGAATTTGGAATACAGAACTAGATAAACTGAGATTAATTCATTCAAAAATGTATCTGTTTTGTTGTGTAGTTGAATTTTGAAGGTGGTGTGAAAGGTAAATGGCCTGGAGCTTTTTCAAGTCAGGAGACCTGACCAAAAACTTTGGTTGCAGAGTGAACTCCTGTCTCTGACGCCACTGTTTCTCTGTATGAAAGGCAAGATTTCACAGTTTATTGGTGAAACATTTTGAAAACCATGTTTCATCAATTTCAAGATTTTGCAAAACATTATGCTTCTGTCACATCAAATCCTGATGATGATGATGATACATGAATGTATATTAAATGACCTGTATAAATAAAACTGCTACTCTCTTTCTTTAAAATCTACAAACATTGTACTACATATTATAATGTGCTAGTATAGGATTCTTATCCTTGGGCCTGCCCTAAACTTGGAAGCACATATGAATAAAATTCAATTAAGTTATTGAAGTCAAAGTATCAACAATAAAAAAAAAAGAAAGCAGAAAAAATAACAGAGAAAAAAGACAGACATCTCAGTCGAAGCTAATCAGCAAGACATTGCCTTCTTTGTGTGCCTCAGCTGAAGGAGGAAACTGTCCGTTTACATTTTCAAACATGCAGACTTCATTACTGAGTATGGCGTAACGTGAGCGAAGCACTGTTGCACCGGGACATGTTCTGAAGAAGAAACTCTGACACAGTCCTAACGGGGCTATAATCAAAGCTCAGTCCAGCATCAGCTCCAGCATCCGCTAGGGCTGCTTTGAACTTTTCAGCTAAACCAATTTTATGCCTTGCGATTATGTCTCTAGGCTGTTTTCGTGCTGAGGGAGATGAGACCATTAAGGTTTCCTCACCTCTGCCTTCAACTCTGCAGTCAGTCATCTGCAGTGCATTTCTGCATGCTAATAAATCCTGCAGAAAGGAAACAGACAATGCTCAAATCTGGAGCTTGTCAAAAGAACCTCCACAGAAACGACAAGAATAAAAGAGAGATCTTTTTGGGTAATTATCGTGAACATGTCACCCTGCAGATACATATTACATAACACTGCCATATGCCTGTGTTGATGTTGATGTGTGGCCACGGAGGGGGGCAACCACCTACTGGTTGTGGATCTTGATCCAGAGCCAGATGAGTGTAAAACCACAGAGGGATGATGCCATCTGGAGCAGCTGTCAGCCAAGGAATCTCTTTCAGGCTTATTAGAGAAAGCAGAGGAACAGGAGGGGTGTTCCCTATAGCTCAAAGAGAGGTAGACAGAGGACATGAGGTACCAGTGTGGCAGAGGACCAGGAAAAAGGAAATTACTGCAGGCTAAAAAGGAGGGATGTAATCAGCTTTCATGCTCTGATGAATTTCCTTAAGAGAAAATATAGGTACAGAATATGGTTTGGGAATCCATGAAATGCTACCATCATTACAATAGAGTTTAAGAAATGTTTAAAGCATAATTCATAGGTAAATAAATTAAATAAAAGGTTTAAAGGGAGAATTACTCAAAGACATAGAAAATAATTTATTCTGACTTGAAAGTGGCTGAAGCTGCATTGCATCATCACCAGTCCTGGGTGTGTGCAGCACAGAGGCTAATTATTATACATCCTCGTCCCGTTTGTGACTAGAGGCACACAAACAACTTTTATGAGTAATAATTATCCAAACACATCCACCATATTACACCCTGTATAAGCAGTGGTCTGTTTATCAGTAGAAGCCCTAAATCATAAAAGAGGAGAAACCTAGGCTGGTGAGTTTATGCTATATGTTTATGCCATGAGTTGTCTTTTCCTTTTTTTTTTTTTTTTTGCCAAGATCAAGAAGAACAGAGCATTGAACCCAACTGGAGATAAAGATGAAATGAGTTCCTTGATTTTCACAGGGAAAGCAGAATTCTTTTATAAGTTGTTTTTGATGATAAAAGCAGTTTTAGTCATTTTTTAAAATCATGTCACTCATTCATAGTTAAATTAATGTATTAAACGTGACCAAACCATTCTAAAAAATAGATATACTTGGCTCTTAACAGCAACATCCTTGTTGTAATGAACAGACATGAGGACCCAAAAGTTCAACAAGACACAGCAATCCAGATTCTTTTATTTATTTAGAAAGAAACTCAGGGATCAACAGGAAACCACCTGCAGTCAAGTCAGCAGGGGCTTTTATAGAGGGCCTTGCCAATAATTGGCCAACCCTGTGGCCACCCCTACCAGCTGATTGGTGATACCAACATGTGGAATTTCCTACTATGATATTGTAACGATGGTATATTAACCAAAAACTGAATACATTAATGCAGCAAAAATAAAAATTCACAATAATATACAACAAATAAAGAGAACTAATACAGAATGTTTGCTCTTTGATGAATTAGTTTTTGGTTTTCAACGGGAGGTCACATAGGAATCTTTTCTAAAGATAAAGAACTTTATCCCCCAAAACACATTTCAACTTCATTGCAGCCCTGCCTTAAAAGGACCAGCTAACATCACTTCAGTGAATGCTCTATTAACACAGGTGTGGGTGGTGATGAGGACAGGGCTGGAGATCAATCTGTCATGATTAAGTAAGAATCACACCAAAAAGAGGCTGGTGCTTGGCATTATTGTTTCTCTTCTGTGAACCATGGTTATCTCTAAAGAAACACGTGCAGACATCATTGCACAAAAATGGCCTGACAGGAAAGAGCAAGAGAGAGGTTTCAACAAAGGCACAGGTACAATAAAAGACAGTTTTGACAGACTCAGTAGGTGGATCAGAGTGCTGGACCTGTTTAATCAGGTCCTCTATCTCCCATGTAACTGTAGCCACAGTACAACTTGATGGAAGTATGGAAGTAGGGACTTTCTCGGAGTAATCAGGAGAGTATAGTAGAGAGAGGGCTTCAGGTTTTACCTCCTTGTCATGTTTGGGTTTTTGAGCTGTCTAACCCACATGCAGAACACCAAGACAGACAAGCGTTATTTAAGTTAAAGATATTTATTGAGGAGATGAGACTGGAAGGGAGACCAAAGCCTGATCCGGGGAAAACAGAACGGCAGGAACTGTCACTGAGAGAGGAAACAGACTGGTGAGATCACGGCACGTAGGTAAACTCAGTGACTGAAGGATAATGATTGTTTCCTTACTGTAGATGATAGTAGAGTGGAAGTCATAGGGGGGTTCCGGTGTCCGGGGTCCTAGTATCCAGTGTGGGTCCAGGAGCAAGAAGGAGTGCGGTGGGAAACGGACAGGTCGGCTCAAATAGAACGATTTCTCCAGAAACGGTTATGCTGCCAGTAGTCGGGCTTAGAGGATCCAAGTAGACAACGCAGAAGGGAACAGAAAGCTCGGGCATCCAGTGGGTAAAAACCACGGCGTCACGAGGAGAGAGACTCACAGAAGAAGGCAGGAGCATACGCCATCCAGACTTTCCAGGAGAACCTGAAGGCAATGAGGAGATAAACACAAGGGAATTAGTTTTTCACAGAAACTAGCAACGAGGAGATCACAAGAGACGCTTGAGACTCAGAAGGCTTTGGGATACCATCAGATAGCAAACACTCGGCTCCGACTACTGGGCACCAGCTGTAGAAATACCCAGGAGGAGATGAGGGCTGATTGGATACACCTGAGCACTGGAGAACCACAACGCACATCCAACAGCCCCTGGCGCCATCTGGTGTAGGAAGAGGAAAGGCGCACAGGAGAGAAACCCACACAGGAGGGACTAAGAGTCCCAGATCATGACACTCCTGGGCGATAGGAGATGGTGAGGTTGAACTGAGAGAAGAATAGAGACCATCAAGACTGACGAGTGTTGAGTCTTCTAGATGCATGAAATGTAATTGCATGAAATTTTAATTTTATTTGTTAATTAATGGAAATACTACAATTACAAAAATTTGCATTTTCAAAATTAGCAGAATATTGACATAGTTTTGCACACATTCTTAATTGAAAAGCAGGCTTTGACATCCGGTAACCTGCCTATTTATACCTGCCTTTCACAGTCCATCTCTGCCAGATCCTTGAAAGCCTTTGTGTGAGAAAACCATGCAGCATTCCTTGACTACCCTTTTTTTTAAAGGTTTTATCTACACCTCTACAAAAGGGTTTGGCTGACATTGAAGCACAGGCTCGACCTATTCAAATGTATACCTAAACTCTTCCAGCCTCCTTTTTTTCACGGCCTTCAAACAACCCAATTAAGGTAGGCTGGGTCCTTGGTGGAAGCAGCCGCCAAATTCAAACACGTCACGTGTCAGCTGAATCATTGGGTCTCAAGACTATGTCCAGCCATTACACTTGACTATCAAATAATGCTCTCCTGAACCAGCCTGCCTGTTTATGTGCACAGTCTCGAATTACCACACAGGCAAACTAGGCATGTGTCTGGGTTTGCAGCTCAGCTATTCACGCTGTATTTTCACAATACGCATGGAATAGCGTTCTTCAGCTATAAAAATTGGGATACATTTTTTACCCTTACCCTGCTTGAATGTTGTTGTCTATGAACAGTCCAGTGTATTGTTTGGCCTTCATGTTCGTATTTAGTCATAAATGTTCTCTAACCCCACTCTTCATGAGGCTAGATATTTACTGTTTGAAGAAGAGATTCTTCAAACGTTAGGAGGATTTAGGCTTCATAATAACTGTTTTATAACAACTAAAGGCTTAATAACGGTCAAAGGTAGATGATCTTTGTTAATGTGATCTGATTGGGTTTTACTGAAAGTAGGACATCTACCTGAGGGCCCTTGGAGTGAAACAATCTAACTGCTGTTGTCATCCTAATTTTGTGGTCATGCAATGAACTAAGAGCAATGATAGCGGTTTGTCTGGTTTTTGACAAGTGGTATATACAACAATAACCGCTATACTCTGTACAGCTGGCCTCTTAAAAATAATCACTTTAATGCTCTGGTTATGTGTTATAAGTTTGAACAGCCAAACCACACTGCGAAAATTGTGTAATAAAGCACTACCTGCTGAATAGTGTTAAGGATAGAGCTAATGATGAGCTTTTTGCATTGTTAAATTATGTGGGGCAGAGCAAATGTATCACATCTGAACTAAACATAAAATATAACTATTGTGTCAGTTACCTTGTGGAAAAATCCCAACCACTTAAATGTTAAACTATTTTAAAAAAAGAACAGTTAAAAAGATTTAAATAGAATATTTAATAATTTAAGAATTTCTCAGTACAGGAAAAGAATCTTACCTGTTCTCTGCTCTGAGTGGCACTTTAAAAATGTATTAAGAAGCAGAGGTGAGAGGGGAAGTAAGAATAGCACTACTTGAAGGTATTTTGCTCTCTAGTTGAAGTAAAAGTAGTAATTCAAAGTATTACTAAAATAGCAGAAAAATCTCTGTAAAATGGTTACTTACCTACTGAGTAACTGCCTGATTATAACAAGGGTTCCCAAACATTTCATGTGACCCCAAAAAAACAAAACAATAGACTGGTGAGCCCCAAAGAATACATATAAATACATCATTTTATTTTTATTTATATGAAGTGAAGTAAATTTCTTTAATTATCTTTAGTTATTTAATTCATTTTAAATGTATTTTTAGTTATTAAATGGGACATCTCATTATTTGGATCATAAATTCAATAAAGAGATTATTATTACATATACTGATTTCATGGTACATTTTATATTTCTTGGGACATTCACATTAATGTATCTCATGATATACTTCGGTCCTCCATATATATTAGGGATAGTATCAAAAGGATTTTGAAAATCATCCGGGGACCCCCAACTTGGTGTCAATTTGGTGTCTTGGTGGGTTCTGATTCCCAATTTAGGAACCACAGAAGTATAATATCTTATTTAATGGTTCTTTACGATTAAGTTTGGGTAACCTTTTCAAATGATGCTCTTTCAGCTCAAATTATCACACATTTTACTGTACTTGTGCAGTGAATTTGACCCGATGACCTACGTATATAGTTTATTAAGTTTTTACATGTTTCAATATAGCAAGTCTATAAGTAAGCATTCAGAAACCTTAGTTTTACCTTACAACAGCCACATATATTTTATAGAGTCATAGTAGCAGCAACAATAAAACTGGCATGGGGGAAAATGGAAAACAATGTGCACAAACCCAAAAAAAGATAAATTGATACACACAAGAACTGCAGATTCTAGCATTTAAAAATGGGTAAAATATCTTAACAGATATTAAATCTGAGCAGAAAAAGCAATACATTTCATGTTGTATTTTGTCTTTTTTAATAAATATTGCATTCATGAAACCAATACTTACACAAATTAATATATGTGCAAGAACAGTGTAAATTTATTTCCAAAGAGACTTTATAATGTTTACTGTACAGTCTCTTAACCAGACTGCACAGCACGCAGAAATTAAAATAAGAACAATAAAGCCTGTGTACAAAGAAGTCTGGTTTTAATAAAAATGTAGGTGCTTTTTCTGAATTAAGTATATTTTTTTTATTAGAATGCGTTTCTTCATTCAGAGAGATTATGATGTTAGTATAATAACAATAATAATATTTCGAAGTAAAAATAAAAGATGTTGTGCAGGAACTTTCATAGAAGAGCATTTTCCCAAAAGGTTACTTGAGTAAATTTCACTAAATAAATGTAAATTGTAGTAAATACAATCAATATATATTAAATGACACAGCAATATTATAATTGTATCTTCCCATTGGCTATATGTGGCTTCACAGTTCTATGGTTAGGTCCAGTGTAAAGTTTCCACATAAGCTTCCCCAAATTACTAATGATTTGGGGTCCATGCTGGTGTTCTCATTTGTATACTCTGTAATCTATAGTCAACATAACTATCTACCAGGAAATTTTTGGTACTTTAAGTTTAATAGAGATCTTGATTTTTCTTTCTTGCAGAATTTGGCACCTGTCCACACCTGCCCCTCATTGTTTTCCTCTTTAAAAGATGCACAGGTTTCATGCTACAAGTTGAAAGTAGCAACCAGTTCTGAAACTTGTGGTGCAAAATGTACAGACACCTGCATCCTAACTGACAGGAAATTCAGTACCGCTGTAGGGAATGCTTAGGATGCTCAATGATCACCTACAGATAATTATGCAAAGTAGTGTGAATAGCGATAAATGGCCAGACTGATGGTGCCAAATGTCAATAACATGATAGGAGCTGAATTCTGCTTCGTCACATGCTATCATCAACTACAATGGATATACTAAGTTTTTTAAGTTGACATTTATTGTCAGATCAAATTGAAATTGCAGCAGTCAGCTCCCTCTGAAACATCAGTTTGCAAAGAACCCCAGCATAGTGAGAAATTGAACTGGGCAGCAAGGCTTCTCCTTGTTTTCCTCTTTAGCGGGTCTGGGTCTGGCCCTGTGCAGAGCTCAAAAAAACAATTCCCATCTAAACCAGTTGATAAGCCAAGCATCTTCCTGTGCCAGCAGGGCTGTGCCATCTCTTAAAACATCATCTGAATTTGTATCATAACAAGTTTTGGCTGATGGTTTCAACAATAATTTTTTCTTATGTAATATATTTGTCATTTATGAAAGTAAATATGAATCCATTCTTTTATTAAATTTAATAATTTCCAATTAATCAATCAGTTAGATTATTTTGCTGCAAATATTTTTTTAATTTGTTTGGAGCAGCCCTTTGTCCATGGTAAAATGCAGTCTTGGACCAGACCTAATCATGAGCTGAGACAAAGGGACCTACCTCTCAGAGGGCCCCAAAAATCTCACCCTCCCCACCCCAAAAGTTAATTTAAATGAAACTGAGTGGATACCCCCTAAAATACATGTAATTACATCACTCTATTTGAATTTATACATTACAAGTAAAGCCATATTCATTTTTAAACTATTTAATATTTAATGATTAATTTATTTAATTTGAAATTTAAATATCTAATTGTGCATTTAGTGATATACATTTTAATGAAAATATTTCATATTAAAATCGTATTAAAATAAATAAATAAACAAATAAATTAATAAATAAATGTACTAATTTAATAGTATATCTATTTATTTCACAGGAATTCACATTACTGTATTTCCTGATATCTATTGGTATGTCATGATCCCCTGGGGAATCCGGATCCCTATCTAGGGAAGCTCAGCCCTAGTTGATTCAGTCTGACCAAAGTCAGAACCAACTTCTACTGATCGGTCGACACTCCCTGTGGGGCGTGGTCTTTGTAGTCTCAGCACAGTATGGGCGCGTGCCGTCATCCTCACCTGAAGATGACCGGTGATTAGTTTGAACACGAGCCCGTTACATTCATTTTAATGTACAGACGGGACTAAAGTGGCGCCCATCTGTTAAGTCGGTGAGTTAATCAAAAAAGGGATTTTTTACGTTCTTTTTGGTGTTTTTTTTTTGTGGAAAATACGGGGACAGCATGAAAACTGCGAAGAACGATGGAGAGGTGAGAGGGGTAACAACGGTTAATAGTTTTATAGCAGGTAAGAGAGTCTCTGACATTTTTTTTAGCTTCATTGTTAGGTTTTTTTTGTTTGTTTTTCTTTCATTTTTTGCTACACCAACAGTCGAGACTATTCCGGTATGTTTGTATGAGTTAAAACGGTGAGGAATTCATTCTAATTTACTTCCAGCACTGCTGTGTTAATCTGCTAAGTCCCAGGGTTAAAATACATCAAACTTCACAGTTTAGAACAGAAATATGTTTCATGAAAGGTAATTAGAAACATGCTTATGGTGCTGCTGTTTAAGTTCATTAAGGGAACCATAAGATCAAACTAAGTGTAAATACTTGCTGGCAGGATGAAAAGAAAATGAAGTCAAAATTAGCTGAAGTGTCGGGTGTCCAGTCACACATCTCTAACATCCAGTCAGTTGTCTAAAGTTTGTGTTTTGCTGATTACTGTTTATTTAACTGGGCTTTACATATTTGTCTGTTTTTGATTGTTTCGAGGGAAAAGGCATGACAAAAAAACAAACAAGCAAAAAAATATTATAAATACCCATACATGAACTTTCAAATAAAACAAAGTAAGCTAAGAAATTTAGCTTTAAAATGTTTTAAATTCTATAAAAATCTGTTAACAAAAGCGCAAAAATTAATTGATTCAAAGATATTTCATTCTAATTAACTGTATAACCAATAAACATTGTGTAATGTTAAATCTTTTAAATGGTTTAAATAAACAGTTTAATCAAGGCAGGGTTCTTTACTGCAAAACATATTTTACTGTTAAAAAGGAAATATCCTGCCTTGAGTCAAAACATTTTTTTGCTTCGAATCATTTTTAAGGATAAAACTTATAAATTATTTCCAAAATTTAGATAACAGTTTTCAAAATTATCAAACATTTTTTTCCACATATGAAAGGTCAGATTTTTGGTATAAGGAGTCTGATGCTCTGATAAAAACAAGGTATTTGGTCCTGGACGGAAGGAAACTGTGCCAACTAGTGATGCAAATCAACCAATGTATTAATTTTGAAAGTAAAAGGCACTTTTTTAAATGAAAAAAATATGAAAAACATGACATTACACACTGTCAATAAGATATTAGTCAACATTAAATTGTTGCTTGGTAAAATTTGTTTACAACCAAGTGTTTTGGTATGGTTGGTTTTAAGGGGCAAAGCAGCTAAACGATACTGCTAATCACTTTAATAAACATATCATCAGCGTACATTGCTGGGGATCCTGGTAAATGTCCTGAAAAAAATGCTTAACCTGGCAAAAATGCTCTAGTTGAAACTGGGCAAAACGGAAATGCTGACATTGTCTTCACTTAATCAATCGAAGAAATATTTAAAAGAAGAGCAAGATTTCTCTGGAAAGTTGGAAGAAACTGAAACAAAGCAGTTATTTTTTTCTGTAATACATGCTGATAATTTAAATTCAGTTTGGTGTTTTGATGCATTTTAAGGTCAGATTTAAATATCTGGTTCACTTTGAAAAGATAATTTGAAATCATAAGCAGATATCCAAGTGAAATGTATTATCATGCCAAAATGGGTGTTAAATTGAAATGCCACTTAAATGAACATCGTGTTAGCTGCCTTTTAATTTAGACAAAGTTTTATATTTAGGGAAATCAAGCTCAAGTCTTAAACCTGTGAATGCGGAACATGAATTGGACCAGCAATGAAAACAATATCCATATATACGATATCCTTGTGGGTCGGCTTGCCCAACATCTGCTGTGTCACCCTTCTGTTTTACATAATTCCTTCTGTTTCTGCATTAAAAGCTCATCTGGCCATCAGAGCCACCAGTACTTCACAAACGGCTATGCTGAGAGAGGGCTGCTGCAGACGGGCTAACGTTAGCTATGGCTGCGGGTAGCATCGGAGCTCCACTGGTCGCTACGGTT
>JAUZNJ010109606.1:0-20227 GCA_034780135.1 Jordanella pulchra | reverse complement strand
TATATATATAGGTATTATATTTCACACTTGTTAGAATAGTTTTTCATACAATTTAAGTTTAAGGGAGGTGAGAACTTTCACAAAGCACTGTATCAACTGAGATGTAATAAGATCTCAGTTTCATCTTATTTTGTTTCTTAACAGTATCACTTTAATGTGGTTGCTTTTAAATTCGCAAGCTTTTCGTTTCCTGTCAGGCTACAATCAGATGTTCATCATCCCTGTTGGAGCTACAACCATCAGCATCAGAGAGACAACAGCCACTCGCAACTACCTCGGTAAGTTTCTGTCGAACTTTTCGGAAAAACGAGAGAGAAGTAAGCATAAAGCAGTAGTTAACATTGAATAGTTCTGCAGAAGTTCATTCAAACCTTTCTCTTCTCTGCATGATCAGCCATCAAGAACTTGCGTGGTGAGTACTACCTCAATGGCCACTGGGTCATTGAGTTTTCCCGGGCCACACCCATTGCGGGGACCATGCTCTACTACCAAAGAGGTGCTGAGGGGGAAAATGTACCAGAGACCATCATTGGCCGTGGTCCCACCACTGAACCACTAGTTGTTGAGGTGATTTTAATCCCCTTTCGTTTGTGCATCATTTGTCTGATGCTGACTGATCAAATCGATCCTTATTTATGAGTAACTTTATCTTCCAGCTGATCAGCCAAGAGCCTAACCAGGGCATTGAGTATGAATACTACCTTCCAAATGGACGCTCTAGAGAGGGTTACTACTGGAGCTATGGATCGTGGTCTTCTTGCAGCAAAGAATGTGGATCAGGTCAGACTGGAAGCACTACTTTGTTTTGTTTTTCTGACTTTCAGGCCCAATGACTCTGGAAACAAACAGTTGATCTCTCTGTACCCCCATCAGGCTATCAGTCTCGCTTGGTCTTCTGCACGATTGACAACGAAGCCTATCCGGACTATCTCTGTGCTTCCCTGCCAAGGCCTCAGTCAAACCGTACATGTAACCCCCAGGCATGCCCACAAACCCAAAGGTTAGCCATTCTTTTAAGTTTAATGGACATTTATCAAATATGTGCACATTTTGGTAGAAGCTGAGTAGTCATCCAGATTTCTGTTTCAACAAATTATGTCCAAGACAGATTGTTTGACTATTTATTTATACCTGTCTGAAAGGGTGGCATACCTATATCCTCCTCAGTTGTGGAGATCCTCCATGAGACCCAGAGTGTTCAGGTAACTCAGGGTCTGTAGCTGTAGTGAAGCTAGACTGGATGCAAACACAAAGGGGGAGATGAAACATCACCTGAGATGAACCATCTCCTTTCAGGCATTCCTACAAGCCAATTACCATCTTCTCTCTAAATTGGAAAGCTGAAAAACCTTGGTTAATATCTGGCTACAGACCTGTGAAATATGCTGAAGTAGATAAAAGCAGATTTATAAATCAATAAAATGTCTGTTTAAAGTCATAGCATCTCCCCCATCAAATGTGTTTGCAGGTAGTGCAGAGCGTCTAGTGTGTAGAATAACCAGAGCATGAGGCAATTGTTTTGCTCAGAGATGGGGTCAGAGATTTTTTGACCCCATCAACCTGCCCTGTAGCCCTGCAGCCTCTATACCCGATGTCTGAGATAGACTGATTGCTTGAACAAATGGCATAATTTTCTGTTTGTATCCAGTAAAGATACTATATCATGCATTTAAAAGTAAACTACAGGCATATGTACGTGATGAGCTAATACCTTCAGTACTACACAGTATTCCTTTGTTATTGTTGTTTAGTTATTTTCTTCTATAACAGAGGGAAAACACTTGCTTTCAAAGCAAAGCTGCATCTCTCTGTCCGATTCCTGTCCATTTCATGGCGTCTCCATATTACAAAGGCTCAACAGAATCAGAGACATCTCTCAACCAAAAAAAAAGAATTATCATGTCTTAGACATTAGCTAACAAAGAGAGATTGCTGCCTGTGCAGATTAGCTGCTAAAAGAGCTGTTTCGTCTCAACTGTGACCCAGAATCATCACTCTCTGTCTCATAACACCCCTCCCTGATCAGAGAAAGTTGGTGTTTTTAACAGTGCGGGGACAGTGCACTTAACATATATGGTTCCTGCAGAGGGTAGGTTAACACTTTCCTATAGGACTTTGATAGCTGTTCGTTTTCAAAGGACAACGGGGGGGCTCCTCTTCAGAAAGCTACATTTTTGAGGATTACTCAGATATGCAGGACTCAAGTAAAATACCACTTTTTGCATGGTTTTTGTGAGAGAATAGCTTTGTAACATGATTAAGAGCTACAAAGTTTGATTTTGCATGATAAAGGCCCTTTAATGTAGAAGTGTATTTCAAAATATTCATAGTTCATCACAAAGAGTGAAGAACTGTTTTTGAATGTCTGAGTAAAATAGAACAACATTGGTGCTCCAAACTCTGAAACCAGCTGTGTGAAAACGGAACCAAATCATTTTACTAAGCCAGTCTCGGCCACGACCGACTGGGGGCTTTAGAAGACAGAGCCGACACACAAAAAACACAGAAGAACTGAAAAGTCCAAATTTTATGATAATACCAGGTCCTTTAGTAGCTTAATTTCGTAAGGAAACACGTCTAGATAGATAAGCTCTAAACCAGTTTTCTTTTCTATAGGATGAAGAGACCGTATACAGTTAGTGGAAATAAAAGCTGAGCTCAGTGCTATGTCTACAGTAGGCGAGGGACCGAGCTAACCACTGAAAGACATGGTCAAGTGTTTCTTTAATGGAGTTTAGATTATAGTTGTGAATGGCAAAGTTACTTTTATTCCCAAATTCTCAAATAAGATAGTCTTAGTTAAAAGAAAATTTAAATATGAGGTTAAAGTTAAGTTGAATACTATAAGTCCAAAGTACATCTCAGGGGAGGTTGTCCCTTACTTTAACAAATGTTTTACTGTTCTGTAAGAAATACCATTTTCATCAGTAGTTCTTTAGTCTTTTAGTTTCTAGAAATTGTATTTTTATTTAGAGTGAGGGAACTAACATGTTTCTATCTCTTTCTATCTTTACTGTGAATTTGTTAGCTGGAGAACCGGTGAGTGGAACTCCTGCTCGGTTACCTGTGGTGGGGGCTCTCAGCTGCGTACCGTGCAGTGCATATTGCACGATGCCGCTGGTCCCCAGGTGGTGGAGGATGCCATTTGTGCCGCCTATGCTGACGCTCCTCCCTCTCTGCAGACCTGCAACATGCACAAATGTGCAGAGTACCATGTGACTGGATGGAGCTCGGTAACACTGCATACAAATAATAAAAAAATAGAATAATCTAAGATTTGAGTATTTAAAACATTGTTTGGGCTATAGTAAAAAAAAACATCTTTTTTTTAAACATAAATGCTTGATTTGTCTGTTTGCAGTGCTCAGTGAGCTGTGGTACAGGCGAACAGACCAGAGAGGTCAGCTGTGTGGGATCAAGTGGGGCAATTCTAGAGGAAGCAGCCTGCAGGACTCTGCTGCGCCCACCTTCCATCCAGACATGTGAGATGCCCGCCTGTCCTAAACAGATTCGTTGGCATGTAGGATCATGGGGACTGGTGAGTTGGATGCATGTATTGCCATGGGTTTCGGTTGTCTGTATTTTAACTGTGTCTTACAAATGAAGACTGGTCGGGGTTGAATGAAAGATGACTGGAGTTAAATACAATACTTAATATGAGAAAGGTGATAAAACAATCCAATTTAATAATTAGATGATTTCTGGAAGTCTTTTTTTTTTTTTTGCATTGGATTTTATGAATGCAGTATACACACATACTTGTTTCCTTTTTTAACTTTGAAAAACAATCATGATTTCATTTCCTTTTTAACCTTGTATCCTGTGATGTATTGGTCTGTCTCCCAAAGTCCCACTAAAGGCTGATAAAATTGTCAGATATCTTGTACAAAGTTGTATTTACATATATTACATCAAATGCACACCAACTTTGTGTATATAAAAAATTTTGTCGTAGTAAATTGTGAAGAAAGTTAAAAGGGTTGCAACATTTTTTCCAAGCTATTTCTTTAATCACACTTGGCGTTTCTGTTTCTGCAGTGCTCAAAAAGCTGTGGTTCTGGCTCACGAGAGCGTCAGGTGATCTGCTCAGACCAGGAGAGGAACCTTTATCAAATAGACCAATGCAACACCCACCCCAAACCCTCTACAATGGAGCGCTGCAACACCCAGCCATGCTTTAGACCACAGGGTAAATACCTCAATGACATATGAATTAACATTGTATATTGTTGCATATTTCTTATTATGCTCTATTATTCAGTTTTTACCCCTATGGAAAAAGACATGTATTAAATTGAGATTATACTTTTGTTTCTTTAACAGTTATTATTTTTAATGAATACAGGGTTTATTTTTTGTAGGCCCCCTCAAACATGCCTTTAGTTCTTCAAGATCACTCCAACATCACTAAAATACAGAGAATCTCAAAAAGTAATAATGATGCAGCTCTTAGTAACTTTCAAAAAGATTTCTACTTGCGGACACCCTAGCTGTTCTACTACTATGCCATGATTACACATTTACATAATTCAATTCAATTCAAATTCAAAAATACTTTATTTATCCCAAAGGGAAACTAAATTAAAAAATAAGCATTTTCCTCCCAGTCTAAAGTATATACTTGGAAATTTGAAAAGTTTCTGTACCTCAACCATTAGTTTTAGCCTTATTAGACCTAAAAAAGGTCTAATAACAGTTGTATAAATCAAACTGTTGATTGTTTGCAGTCGTCCCCAGCATTCAGGACCCACAAGGACATGACAGCACTCAGACCAGCTTCGAGCCATATGTGCCAGATCATGAAACAGGTGACACCCAATATAACACATTTGTGGCTTCTGTGATTAATTTGAACTGCAGTATTTACTGTGAATTATTTGTTTAAATTTCCATCATGATTCAGAGTGCCAGGATACTTTTGGAGGTCATTGCATTGTTTAAATTTCAGCCTTACACTGTCTTCATCTAATCCTTTCTGTTGATATAACGACTGCTGCTTTGTCCCCAAATGTCCCTCCACCTCTGACTTCCCACATCCATCCTCTCCCAGCACTAATTATCAAGGTCTAATTGGCATGTTTTTAGGACTCCATGAGCATTGTTGGTCTGATTAAAATATTCTAGAGGCAGTGAAGTGTGCCGTTCCTGACATTAGTGGTTCTGGAATGTTTAACACTATGCACTGCCTCAGCGCTCTGGAATCTGAAATGCTGCTCGTTTATTTCCCCTAACATTGTTTCTGATCCCTGGAACTGATCACAGATTTTTAAAATATATCAATAGTTTCCATTAAGGATGTGTGAGTTTTTGGACGGTGGAGTTTGAGGCTAGTTTGCTCTAACAATGAAGGGATTCTTGGTTTTGTCTCAGCCCGCAGGCCAGAGACAAGAGATCCCACCCACATAAATACAGTGCAAGACCCTCACGGCTCCTCCGTGGCCCTCCACTGCAGCCAGTCCCATTATGGCTGCTGCCCAGATGGACGGACCTCAGCTGGGGGCCCCCGAGGTCTGGGCTGCCCACAATCTCCAACTCCAACTCCTGCCATGACATCCTGCATCCAGACAAGGTATTCTCCCTCAGCCCATTACTATCCTGTGGTTTAGGTCACCATATGCAGGGAGCCTGTTTGAGGCTTGTTCTGGGTCTTACTTTTATGACTGGGTTACCACAGCAACCACACATTATACATAGCCTAAAAAAATCTCTACTTTCCACAGTCAGCATGAATCTGTTGTTTTGCACATTTTCTGTGCTATTTTTGACTCAGACACCTCAGTAATTATTGCTCAATGTGTTTGTTTTTTTGGTTTATATTTCAGTTATGGCTGCTGCAGAGATGGTGTGACAGCTGCTCAGGGCCCCAATAGAGAGGGCTGCTTGGAGTATGTGGCCCCTACACCCACAGTAAGCTAATTCTCCACATTTTTACCTGTTAGCTGGAAAAGACTTGCTTATTTTGTAAGTTTAGTAAGGAAATCCAATATGACCATTAAAAAAAAAATAACATGCATAATTTATTCTCAGGTTGCTCCTCTTCCAACTGAGAATGCTGTGGAGTGCCGCACCACCACTTATGGATGCTGCTATGATCGGAAGACACCAGCAGGGGGTCCAAACGGAGAAGCCTGCCCCAACCCACCCAACCACAGTAAGAGACCAGGAGGCTGAAGATTATATTATTACTTATCTGATGTTTGGCTAAAAAAAAGGGTTCTTAATTCTGAATGAAAATTAAATATTAATGGTCTACTGGCATATACATTCAGGTACCGTGACTCTAACTGTTAATTGGGGGCTATAAAGAAAAACCTTTGTCTTTGCAGTTGAGCGATCCATTTGCTCCCTGCCTCGTGCTGCTGGCTCCTGCAGCAGCTGGACCTCAAGGTACCATTTTGACGTCATCACTTCCAAGTGTGTCCACTTCTGGTATGGAGGGTGCCATGGCAACAGCAACAACTTCTTGACCAGAGTAGAGTGCCAGAGGGCATGTCAGGTTCCGGTGCCAAGCCAGCAGCTCCCTCAGCCTGCCGCCCCCGTTGGAGAGTCAACTTCAGCCAGAGAATCTACCTCCCAAAGGACCACCCCTGGAGGAGCAGCATCACCCTCTGCAGGGTCGACAGATGCACAGTCACGCAACATGGGGCGCACTTTCACAGCTCAGGGCGGCTCGCCAAGCGACTCAGTCAGATATGGCACTAGTGCAGCCAGACACGCCCACAGAGCTCGGGTGTATCTGAGGGCACGTCGCCCTTCGTCGCCTGCACGGGCTCAGCTCACTGGGCCAGCTTCGAGGTAAGAACCAATCGTACCATCGCCACCAGCTTCTCAAAGCTGTTGACAGCCTTCTAATCACTTCTGAAGGAGCCCAAATTCACTTTAAATCCAAAGAGTAAATGAACTGAAGGAGCTATGAACAAAGTTCAAAGACAAATCATGTCCTTCATCATTATGGATTAGGATGAGGAGGTTTCCTTTCTATGCTTATAAACGTCTGAAAAACATTACAGTTTATAAATGTACTCTTGATCCAAAGAGAAACTAAAAAACAACAAAAAAACAAAGTCATATAAAACTAACAATTGAGAGATTGAAATATCTTAAGCGAGATTGAGAAATTGTTATTAAAGTAAACATAAAACGCAAGTAAGAATTGAAATACTTGTTTATCCAGGTTTTAGGCAAACACTGAAGTTTAAATGGCAATTCTTACCACCCTCTTGTTTCTGAACCCATAAAGGATATCTCTCTTTTTCAGGAGACTTATTAGAGGGTAAAGCTCTCTTTACCTGTGGAAGACAGATTTCATGTCACATGGAACCTGAAGAAAAGTACAAATAAAGACTGAGAACAATAAAAGACTAACAGGACATAATCTGCCTACATTTAAAAATAATTTTTACCTATTGGATACAATGCTATCTAGGCACATAATAAATGTTGGTAGTCCACCCCAGCCACTGGTTGAGATAATAAACATTTAATGGACCTTGGAAAGCAGAGTAAGAATCAATCTATGATGCCTCTCACCAAATCTAAAAGTCTCATTTACTCCTCCTGGGCTGTAGAGCCAGCAGAGTCATAGGAGGTCATTTGTTCTTTTAGAAACGTAAAACATAAAGAAAACAATGTTTTGATTAAGAAAACAGCAAGAAATTTAAAAAAGAGGACATTTTTAAATTTTGTTAACTGAGGTTTGTATGCCAGCAATATGGAAACTGTCAGATTAAGTTGATTTAAAATGCTAAAATCAGCTAAATTGTACTAGCTATTAGCCTTCTACCTATCCACTGATTTTGTACAAACTCTCTGTGATATAAAAATCTTTCTGTCACAGCTGAGGCTATGATAATAACTTCAGAGAACCTAATTAACTATTTCAGAATTGTAACTAAAATTGGACCAGGTTATACTTATCTTTAAAACCACTTCCTCTGAGAGCTTAGGCAGGGATTCAAACAGATTATATTGTTTGCAGATGACATTGTGATCTACAGTCAGTTATGAAGTGATGCAAAGCTGTTTTTTTGTTTTATATCATGAAACGTGACATTGTATAAACAACTGTACCTCCACTTTATGTACAATATACTCCTGTAGACCCTGTTTTGTACATTCTTTATACCACCCATCATTTATGTTTTTTTTACATGCTAATATAATGAACATGCTTTGTAGCTGCTTCTAGCTCCATACTCTACTCTCTCATTTCTGCTTATTGTGGACAACAACTTCTGTTACTCTCTGTTCAAATGGACCATTGTTTCATGCTTTGTAAAGTTATTTCTGTTTGTCTGAGTTAATGTTGGTGCTTATCTGGCTCTGCTAACTCACTGTGTCACTTGTCACCCTCTCTGGACTCTGTCTGTCTGACAGGATCAAACTAATAAAGTCTAAATGTGATACTGTCATCATATGTGTCAAGGTGTCATGTTTGGGGGCTTTTGGAACTTTTGAAAGGTGAAGGGTTATTGCCGCTATCTTTAAGTGGGGCAGCATCATTGTTGGTGTTCTCATTTTTTCATGTCTATTGTCTTTCATTGTACGAGCTCAGTTTATGTTGTTATGTTTGTTTGTCATGTTGCACTGCTCCTTGGTTGTCATTTCCGTCTATTTCTTTGCTTTTTTTCCAACATACCTTAAAGCCAGATTGCGGGCTCTCTTTATGCTTTTTTTTATAAACAAACAGTAGAGCATAAAGTGAATTTCGTTCTCAACTTTTCTTCAAAACTCTCACCTCTCTTCTCTCTGCTTCTTGATACCTCCTCTCTGCTGTCTTTTCTTGTATTTCCTTGTGTTCCCATGTTCAGTTTGACCCTGCCAGGTGTAAGCATTGATAAGAGCGACCCAGACAATGTAGAAGCTTTAGTCGGCCAGACCGTGGTGCTGCCCTGCAGAGTCAGCCCTCCACCCTCATCTACTATCATCGTGGAGTGGAGAAGAGACGGAGTCCCTCTGTCGGCTCAAAGGTTGGCTCTATGCAAAGACAGTGGATCGGTTTGTGTTGAATTCGCCTGAGTGAAGGCTAATCTGCGCCATGTTTTGTTTTTCAATTTTTACTCAGACATCACCAGCAGCCCAATGGCTCCCTGTTAGTTGGTCCTCTAATGAAGTCAGACTCTGGTTGGTTCCTGTGCTTTGTCACTCGAGAACGGGAGAGAGATCACCGCTACATTTATTTGTCTGTGTCAGGTAAAGCTGTTTATTCACAAAAAAAGAAAACAAAAAACACAGACCTAGAATTTGAAAAAAAAAAACAAAAACCCAGAAACCTGCTGATACATCTACAATTTTGCATCCAATCTGCTGAACTAGCATCCATGGTTGCAGATTAGAAAATAATACTGATATTTTTGTTTTGTAATTATTTTAATATGTTTTTTTATTAATCTTCAAATGCTACATCTCTCCTACCCTGTTAACTTAAAACAACTATCAAAGACATCTAGGAAGTAAAGTGAAGAACAAAAGCATCAAAATCACTTAAACTTGGTCTAATTTTTACATACAGTAAAAGATACATTTTTGTGTATTTCATTAGGATTTTATGTGATGTACCAGTGCTAAACATATAAGATGGGGATTTAAGCAAAAAAACTAAAAATGTTCATATATGTTCACTCAGAGTGAGTCCCTCTTATCAATCGTCTTTAGATATCACCAGTTAGAATAGAATTAACTGTATGAAATTATATCCAAAGCTTTAAGTATCTCACAGCTCAAGTCAGAGTCCTACAATGAAAGATAGTGGTGGCAGTGTCATGCTCTCTGAAGGAGTCGATAGAAAGGAGGATGGAGCTAAATACACACTGAAAAACACATTTCGAGCAGGACAACAACACTTAATATACATTTAGAGCTTCAGTATAATGGTTTCAATCAAAGCATCTTCTGGTGTTAAAATGGCCTAGTCAAAGTTCAGACCTTAATCATTTTATAACCGGTTTTAAGACTTAAGCGTGTTCAGATGCTCTCCATTCACTCTTTAATTATTTGAGCATGTCTTCTCACAAATGTGGGGCAAAAATTCTGGCCTCTAGATGTATGAAGCTGGTAAAAATTCCCCAAAAGACTTGTAAAGATTTCTATGAATCACAACTCTAAAAAACAGTGAATGCATTGCACATATTTTGAATTCAAATTTTTTAAAATCTCAAACAAATATTGTGTTGATCCCGTTCATGATGAAAGACTAGGTGTTGGTTCATCATATTGATCTTAACTAAAGTATAAAGCTAAGCTGAAAAAAATGTAAATATGACTTAATGAGCAATAAATCTGTTGTTAGGTTTTTAAGTTTGATTATGCTAAAAGTCCCTTATAATTGCAAACATTCACCCAGAACTGAAATCAGCTGGTCCGTCAAACAGTTTTAGAAAGATTAAAATAAAGCTTTTATTTCACTACTGTTAATTTATTCTGAAATTAGTCAAACAGTACACGTTTACAGGAAATGGTCATCACATGCTAAGTTATGGTCAAAATTTGTGCTTTAAACAGAGGCTTCATCTCAGCTCTATCCAACGCTCCTGCCTAAAGATGGCCCGATCCCCAGGTGAGAACCTCCAAACATTAACTCGGTGTACATCAGTACTCTATTGTATGTATATTTCACGCTTTTGACTTTAGCATGTAAAGACATTTGCATTGCCTTTAAGTTCTTGTATGGTTTCTCAGGTTCACTATTGATCAGTCGAGCCCATCATCAATAGAAATGCAAACAGGACAAACTGTAAGACTCCCCTGCACCATCCTTCCAGCTGCAGCTCTGCAGTCTGTCAGTATTCAGTGGACTAAAGACGGACGAACCCTCAGTGACTCTAGGTATGTAGTGGAGATCCCACTTCTAGTCATGTCCATGGCTGTTACTATAAAAACAATTGTGTTCCTATTTTCATTGCGCCCAAGATGCCTTTCAAATACGGGGTTTTAAATGTTCATTGCATTTTTTCAAACCACTCAAAAAAAACAGATGGAGAAAGACAGTTTTGACTTCATCATAAACTGGGGTTGATATGAAATCTTTTCTTTGATGAGTGCATTATAGTATCTCGCCTGTAAAACTGGGACCAACTAAATGTAAAGAAAGGAGACATAAAAGAGATACTTTGAAGAACGCATTCCAACTAGAAAGTACAATTGAGAAGGTCAAACCTTATTTTCAAAGCAAAGTTATACTGTTTTATCAATGTTCAAAATATTTATTGGTCAAATCATGTTTACCCTTAGAAATTAACAGTAAAAATTTTATCCCAGAATTTAGATTATATTTAAGATCCTTAATGCTGCGTCCAGACTAAAAGCATTCTGAGCCTCAAAGGCATCTAGTTATATGCAAAGTCACAAGACATGCCTCAAGGGACTTCAAGACATCTCGCGGCGCATAACACGCGTCTTGCGCTGTGCGTTTTGAAGCTTTTCACGAATTTCTTGCTGCGTGTTTTTGCTTGAAACACATTAAACGCCTCTAGGGTGGCCGACACTAGAATTGGAGTATCTGAACATTTGTAGATAGATACATCAACCAATCAGAGCAGGTGATCCAGGAACTGTCTGGGAGACAGACACTACGTCCAAAACCTGATCACTTTTTCAGAGCTGTCAACATAAAACTATGAAAAATAAGAATATATAAGGGTGATAAACTGCTCTGGTTTTGAAAAGCCAAGACTATGTATTTTGTTATATACAAGGAAAACAGAGGGCGCTCTGATCATTATTTCTTCTCTAATATATTTTTTTATTCTGCTGTAGGGAAAAAGTTAAGAAACACCTACATTAACTAAAAATGTTAAAACCTATATTCTACTTCATATTCTGGTAATTGCAGTTTTTACCACCAACCTAAAATGGCGCTTCATATTCATCATTAGCCTCTAAAAACTGCAGCAGGAGATCCCCGACAGCCTGGCCGGCTTCAGAGAGCTTTTACTGGTGACTCCCAGCACTGTCGGCAGCTGATATCTGAGGGGTCCTCAGCTCCAAACAAAAACAGAATATTGAAGTAGGAGGCAGGGTACCCCCTGGACAGGTCACCAGTCCATCACCGAGCAACACAGAGACACACAACTTAAGGACAATTCTGAGACGGCAATTAACCTAACAGTCATGTTTTTGGACAGTCCGAGGAAGCTGGAGTACCTAGCAGGATGGTACTACCACACATGCATGGAGAGAACATGACAACTCCGTGCAGAGGGAATCAAACCCAGGGCCTTATTACTGCAAGGCAAGAGTGCTGCAAACTGTGACACCAGGCAGCTCCAAATTAATAAATAAATAAATACTTAAACAAGGGCTGTACGGTAGAACAGTGGTTAGCGCTGTAGCTTTGCAGCAAAAAGGTTCTAGCTTCCATCCCGGCCTTGTTTGTTGTGTTGTTGATCCTCTTTTTGCATGATGTTTGCATGTTCTCCCCGTGCATGCGTGGGTTCTCTCCGGGTACTCTGGCTTCCTCCGACAGTCCAAAAACATGACTGTTAGGTTAATTGGCATCTCTCAATTGTCCCTGGGTGTGAGTGTGTGCGAGTATGGTTGTATGTCTTTGTGTGTCTTTGTGTTGCCCTGCGACAGTCTGGTGTCCTGTCCTGGGTGTACCCCGCCTTACGCCCATAATCTGCTGGAGATAGGTACCGGCCCAATCGCGACCCTGACAATTGAAGCAGGAGAAGATGGATGGATGGATGGATGGATACTTAAACAAATTAATAAAAGAAGAGACATTAGGGAAACAAACTAATGGTGGAACAGCTGGTATCACTGTTTTGAAGTTTTTTGAACCTTTCTGCATGGAGCTTCTATGTTATCTCCATGCACTCTGGCTGCCTTCTACAAGCCAAAAGTTTGAGTGTCAGGTTAAACTGTCAATCACTATTAACTCAATGTGTTAGTGTGTGTATGTAATGCTGCCTGTCCTGTGTTCCCTTTGTGTTTTCTGCTGATACATAACTGGTGTCCGAACCTCTTGCGTAAGAACTCTGGAAGAGAGGATGTTGATTATACATTGTAATGAAGATGTAATTTTGAATTTCAAGGTGGGGTATACAAGAAAAATCTATTTTTGTTATGAAAGAGTAATTTCTGACACATTAACTGCAATCTCCTCTTTTTCTAAAACGGCATGTCCAACTCATGCTTAATAATCTCCCCAATTTAAGTTTAAATTACATTTATTTTCCCCTCTTATGTGCCCTCTTTTAGGATTATCCAGCATGCTGACGGTACCTTGATCATTAGCCCCCTGATAGCTACGGACTCTGGGGTCTACACGTGTACAGCTGCCAACCAACAGCAGCTGGAGCAGAGGGAGCTGCAGCTCAGGGTCAAAAGTAATACCCTTTTCACATCTTTACCAATATCCTAATAATACACAAGCGCTATATATGTAGTGTTAGTGTTTTACACATTCACCACTAGGGGGCAGTGAATAACAAATTTTTGATACTCGATACCTTGAACGTTATTAAAAGTGATAAGATTCGGTCTTTATTAGAATACTTACACTTTATAGAATTAAAAGTTGTTTTGTTAAGCTCTGCTGTTGGTTTATTTTCACTTAGCTGATCTAAAGATCACAACAGCTCCCAATAACATCCAGGTATCTGAAGGAAGCACAGCTCTGCTGCCATGTGTGGTGTCTGGAGATAACGTCAACATAGGCTGGTCCAGGTAACAGTTGAATTTGTTTTGCTGAAATATTAGAAAAAAATGTTTTACACGACCTCATTGTTTATTTTGTAAAAAACAGTTCAGTTACTTTGAGAGTGAAAAAAGGTCGAAGAACTAAAGGATATTTATTTGATTGCTGTTCTAAATGATCAAAAAAATTGTTACTAAAAAAACAAATATAATCTTTCAAAGTTGGCATAACAAGAAATTAAGCCTTTTTTATAATTGTTGGACAGGTTTTTGAACTCCAGTTTTGCTCTGAAGTGAGGAGTGCAGATGCATTTCTATTGGTCTGTATGGACAAAAATCTTGAAAAATAATATTAATATAAGATCTGGTAAAAAAAAAAAAAATGTTACTCCATAATTTTAAATTAAGAAATTTTAGGATTGAATTTTCTTTCCAAACTTTTATTTACAAAACATGTTCTTTGCTTCAACAATAATAGAACCAAAATCCCTCCATCTAAAAGCTGACAGAACAAAACAAACCTCAAATCTAGGGAGTTAAGCGAGTGTCACAAAGCTAATAGGGGTCTAACTACCTTTTAATTGTGTTAACAGGAATGGAGTTCCAGTGCGTCCAGATGGACAGAACATCCTGGTATCATCTGACGGCAGCCTTATCCTACATAATGTAAAGGCCTCTGATGAGGGAACCTACACTTGTAATGCTTATACAGGCATATATTCTGTCAGTGCCACAGCTGAAGTTAGGGTCCTTAAAGACACTCAAGGTGAGAACAATGGTTCTTCTAATACATGCTGGTGTTTTTCTTTAAATACGAAAAAATCCACTCTTTACTAACATGGTACAGGTGAAACCCAACCAGAAATACAAGAACAGCATCAATGAAACATTTTTTTAGAAAAAGGGATAAACTGTGTAAATGATTCACAGACAGCAATCGGTACAAACAGTAATGAACAAACATGATTATACAAGCATGAAACAAAGTATTTAAGAAGTTTTCATTACTTTAAGGAACATTAATAAAATTAGAGTTTTAAAGTTTCCTCTCCAAACAGCCATACAACCAGAAATTTAGCTACTGAATTCAGTGAAAACTGAATTCAGAGTCTCTATATCTGTATGTGGAAATATAGTGCAAACGCTTTTTTGAACAAAACAAATAGGTTTAAATGGCTCCATGAATTATGTGTAGTGTTGATCAAAACTTAAATTACCTGTTGACAAAAAGTTTCTCTTCACATTAATAAATGAGAATAGTGGTCTAGGCTTTACACACTTTATATATATTTTTATCCACTATTACAGAGGCAAATAAAGAGTTTAACAGAGGGCTAACTACACAGCCTTGTGGAACTGCACCTATTTGTGATAGTTTAGAGAAAAACTGTCTTTTTTTGCGGATTTATTTTAACTTTATTCTCTCCTACAGACTTCATTAGAGAAATGTCAATGATTCTGGCAAGAGAAGTGCAGGTGTTTAATAAAATAGAGTCAAATATTTGGATAAACTAACATAAAATTTCAGGAAGCTTCCCTTGTTTGTTTCTGTCACCATAAGCCGACATGCTCATCTTCCATATAGTTAAAAGAAAATCCTTTCTTGAATATGATGTTTCAGGTGCTAATGTGCAGCCAGGCTGTGTGGACCAAAATGAACTTGCCAACTGCAAACTCATAGTTTACGCCCGACTGTGCGACCATCAGTACTACTCCGGTTTCTGCTGCGCCAGCTGTGCCAAGCATTCTTCGAAGAACGGCAGGAATGGTCGGCATGTGTTTTGATACGCTGAGCATTCAGCTTTGAACTCCTGTTTTTGCCAAATGGAATCCAATACAGGGACCAGACGATGCAGATTATCTCCTGTTCTACCGTCAGCACTTTGCTCAGATTATCGTCTGCATTAAACAACAAGAAACTTTAACTTCAGACATCTCATATTTAATCTACTGGATGTGAGGAGGCACTGAGAATAAGCTATTTACTCACTGAACATTGTGTTCTCTGTTTTTAGAGAATCTAATAATCTAAAAATAATGTAGCTTCTTGTGTTTGCTTCATTATTTTAACTCCTTTTATTTTTGAATCAAAATGTTTGCAAGCTCACCTGTTGTTGATCCCAACATCTGTTTGACTTTTTTTGTGTGTTTTGATTATGTATTTTTATGTCAAATAAACTTATTTTGCTAAGCTCTGGGTGATTTGAGTTTATGTTCCTGTTTTCACCACTTGTGGGCACTCTGTGCAGCAAACCTCTTCTTTTTACTGAACCTCAAAAGCTGCTACTTCTGTGAACAAATGTGTGAGTTTTTTTTAAGCATGTTTGATTATTTTCTTACTTTTAAACACATTCTATATTTTTCAGACTTAAAAATAGCAGCGATAAAGGACTTATAAACTTAAAAAAGCTGATTTTAAATATGTCAAATCTTTTTTTATTATTTGTTTAAATGATTAGTGAGATAAACAATGCCAACTCTTATTGCTCCGTGAGGCATTTTTAGTTGCTTTTCTTCTACTTTTCTTTTTGATAAAACTTTCTGAAGGTTTTCTGTCATGGACAGTATAATTTTTGCTGCCCAAAAAAGTGTTTAACTCTTTATGTGGCACTCGGTAAAACACAGTGAAAATCAAAATTTCAAGCCAAGAGTGCTATTTGAGGACAGAACAAGACCCCATTTGTTTTGTAAATGAATAAAAAACTTAAATAATAAAATATATATATATTGACAAAGATTAAGGTGTAACAAAAATGGTCACTAGACCTAATATGTTTACAAAAAACAAAACAAAATTCTTTTACAAATTCATAGAAAAAACCCCCAAAGTGAAAGAAATATGTTTTTTGTTACAACACAACTTTAGAACATTAAAGCGGATATGGGTGCTTACATATTTTTTGGTTTAAACTTACCTTTTATATATTTTACCTTAACTCATTAACTTTTTTCAACTTAATTTACAGTAGTTTGCTTATCATCCAAGGTCTCCTCTAACTGGTCAAATACCGAAATGACTACTGCCAAGTAGTGCCTTTCCTGAATGGCAGGACATAGATCTTGTTCTCGTAGACCTCAATGAGGGACAGGGGGCTCCATTTGTAAGGGATGCACAAGTGATCAATAATGCTACTTTCCAACATAAAGTGTTGAAGTTTCTCAAAGACACTCTTTATCCTCCATGCATCCTGTGGAGCTTAGTCAGTTAACTGGTGCAGTGGGAAGAAAGCTGGATCAAAATTTCTTTTAATAATCATAACAATGAGTAACAAAATATGTTAAACATTATTCTTAAGCTTTACGCACCCAAAAGTTATTACGAATCATCAATTTACCCGTACAGACAGTTTATTGGGTACACCGTACTAATACATGTTTAGACCTCGGTTTGTCACTACAACTACCTTCATCCAGTTTAACAGGCAAGAAACAGTTTGAAATGATGGGAGTTTCTTAACAATATTCCACAGGAAGTAGCCATTGGAACTGGGTAAAATGTTATTAGAGGTAGAGGTAGATGGTCAGTTATAGCATCTGGAAACCTCTGGGGTAGAAATGATGATAAGGTTTTACTGAGTGGTCTGAAGACATGAAATCCATTAAACTTTTCCTCCGCAGGATGAATGTATGCTCTCATGTTTTTTTCTTTTTTTTTACCCCAAATGTTGATCCATTTATCTAAATGTTGCTGCTAAAATGAAACAGTTTAAATCTCTGTTAAGGTCTAATTAATTGGTGGCTGAGTAGGTTGACTTGTCAGCCTTAAATAGCCTTAAAACATGTCAGCGGATGTCTGGTATCAAATAGACAAAGTCTCGACTTTGTCCAGGCTTTGACTCTGACTCCTAACACCCAAGTTAATGTTTTGATCCAAAGCATGTGACTGTATGTTTAGGAGTGAACCTGCCATCCAGTCTCAATCAGTTTTCCCTGTCGAAAAATGGTTCTCCACAACATAATGATGCTGCAGGAACGTTTCTATGAAGGCATGCTAACATTCTGGGAAATGTTCAGGGAAAATTATCTCGCACTCATGGCAACAAATAGAGACTAACCAATCTCTGAGGTCCCCCTAAACACCTTAAATTATGCTACAACAAATTAGACAAAGATGGGCTCTATATTATATTTAGGTCAGGCCGAAAAAGGAAATATTGTTAAAGTGGATTTAATTTAAGGCTAAGTGAACACATACATTATGACCATAAAGCTAACCCAAAAAAGTGGCTGACATTAAGAATGCTGAATTATTTTAGTTCTACTTCTTTTTTATTTACTATAATCAATGACCTGTCTCATTAATCTAAGTTAAAAAATTAGAATTTTGATAAAACGTAAAAACTTCTGTGAGACAAATGATATAACAGCCCCTCAGATTAACAGATCATTAAAGTTATTATTAGTCTCTGTATTCAGGGTTGCAAATGCATCAGTTTACTATAGTCGTCCTGTTCCAAAGAGTTATTTGAGATTATGAGACTTTAAATTTCTGTTGCAGCTCAGATGGTTTCAGTTTAACTGATGAAAACCGAAAGAAAGAAGAAAACAGTTAAGAGAACCAAGACATATAAATTATTTTTAAATGACAAAAAAATGGTTTGTTTTTTAAGTGGTTTACAAGAAAAATCAATGGAGACAATACATTTAAATACATATATTGATGTATTTAATACTCTATTAAGGTATTCTGCTTTTTCTTTCTCAAAGTCAGACAAATTTTGATACCAAACCAAAATAACACGTAAATAAAAACAGAAGTGTTATAATCACTTCCAGTATTTATGGGAAAGCCATTTAAACCTTCCCAGCCCTGTCTGAAAAAAAGTCCTAAAAATGGTGTCTTTTATACAGCTGTAGAGGAGCATTGGCCATCTCTGCTTTGCAGATTTATTTTATATTGGTAATATTGATGCACTTTTGAACAACAAAAGCCATTTAGTTTATTCTAAAACACCTCAACCAGAAAAAAATCCAGACTTTAGACCACAAATTTGAAACCTAATTAACCCAATGACTTTCTGGTGTATCTTTAATATATCCATACATGTAATCTAATCGTGCTTTATCTTAAAGTTTTTTTTATCTAATGTTTAGATGCTCTTCTTCAGGAGTCTCTACCAGACAGCAGAAATCATGTTTGCATCAATTACTGCAAGTTTTCCAGATCGGCCTGTGTGGCTTATTTCCATAGTTCAGTTTGCTTCAGGTTCTCTGACAAGCTTTCTTTGAAAAGTTTCTTCATTTTACAGCTCGGGCATTGATCATAAGGTGCTGTGGTGATTTAAGTAGATCAAAAAATAAGTGTTAAGACACACAGCTCCAAATGCACACATTGAACACAGAAACAAAAACCCTTATATATAAAAAAGAATAAGACTCCTTAAACAAAAAATGTAATTTCAAAATTTTAAATTTAAGTTAGAAAATGTTATTCTTTTTTATTTGATACTATAGAAATTTTAGGAGCAAAAATGCTAATCTAAACCAGAGATAACATAGTGGATTCTTCTTACCAGACTTGTAATTGTAATATTGGACTTCCCATTTATCATTTCTGTAATGGTGGAAGAAAGGCCCACCTTCATCCAATAACACCCATCCTACCTGGTTATCTATGGACGCCTGCGATGTTATTATAGGCCCCTAACTGCCGGTAACAGCCTCCTTAAAATCAATAAATCACTTAAAAAAAATAGTTTTGTCATTAGTTGTCGTATAAGAATTTGGAAGCAGTTACAATAATATATATAATAGACCCGGAGGTTTTTTTTTGATAGTCCTATCAAGAAGAGGGTGTATAATATTTCTGTAAGATCTTGAACAAAATGAGACATAGACCATAGACAGTAGACATAACCAGAGTTAAAGCTTGAGAAGATGAGGTGGGGCGACTAATACCTGACGATGAAGGATGAAGATTTGACAAGCATAGTATTCAAGGAGTAATCATTGTCCCCTTAGGGCCATTTGGTTGCACTGCTAACAGTAATACTTAAACATTTAAGAACAATTACTTAATCAATCAATAAATCAATCATTACAACAAAAACAAAAAGCAAAACAAACAGCGTTTCAATCACTTATTTAGGAAAGCAGTGGCAGCAGGGAAAAATGAATAATTCCAAATATTAATCCTGCATTTTGACCAAGTGTACCAACAGATAAAAGCAAAGTATAGATTCAACTAAATATGACAGTACTCTCAATATTGAAATTTCTTAGCTTCTCCAAAAAAAACATGTGTTGTTGGGTCTTTTTACATCTCCCCCAAAATAAAATATAACCCACTTCTGCCTCAGATCACAGTAAACAGCTGCTGTTTGTCAAACAACGTATACAGACACATTTTTAGCTTCAGTTGACACAGAAGTTGAGCTTTTGCCTGCTGGTTGCTAGGAGATGAACAGTGTCTATATGTGTGGGGGTGTTTTTTCTGCACGGATGCAGGTGCGCTCATTGAGCCGGAGGTTGCGGTAAAAGTTGAGGGTTGCACCTCCGTTGTTTCTCAGCATTGAGACTCAGCTGCAGGCTGCTCTGCAACCACATCCTGTCCCCCGCTGTCGCTCTCTGCTCCTCTGCAGCTTTTCAG
>JAUZNJ010109605.1:10797-40845 GCA_034780135.1 Jordanella pulchra | reverse complement strand
TTATTGTAAACTGCTTTTCATAAATACTCTGGGGGGGCTTTTTGTCTGAGGTTAGAATTTTATAGATGATTTGAAAACACTTGAGGTTGACATAATAGTAAAATCAGGCACTTTATATTATGCCGTCTTCTTTTTCTTAATATAATTTTTGCTGTTTGTCGATATGATTTTTAAGATTTGAGTTTTTTTTCTCTTTAGGGTGAATTACACGTGTCAAAGTTGTTTCATCATCCCAGTATCCTACCATACAAAAGCGTCTTTATAGCTGAAAATGAACTTTGGGTCATCACACCATTCATGGCTTATGGTATGAAAAGAAAAACATTCTTAATATCCTGATATATGCATTTTAATATATTTTAATGAGGCAGTCTGTGTTAGATTAAACATCTCTCGTGTTAATTGATGTTTTTCTTACAGGTTCAGCCAGAGATCTCATCTGCACACATTTTTCAGATGGTATGAGTGAACTGACCATTGCATACATTTTGCTGGGAATGCTTAAAGCACTTGAATATATCCATCACATGGGATATGTACACAGGTAGGATGGACGTCTAAGTCTGATTCTGATCGAAAAGATTCAATCACTGCTAGCTGATGCAGATACTTTGATTTCATTAGAATCTAGTATTTTCAGCCGAACTGAAATAAATTTTGATTTGATTCACAATGTTTTGGGTTTTTTTCTTGTGTTTTAGAAACATTTTGGAGTAATTTCTTCAGCGAGATAGCTGTAAAGTATTGATTAAATCATCCATTTGGATTTGGCTGATTGCTTTCTTTACTCATGTAGGAGTGTGAAGGCCAGCCATGTCTTGATATCTGCAGATGGACAGGTCTGCATGGCGGGACTGCGAAGTATTTTCAGCCTCATCCGTAACGGCCAAAGGGCAAAAATGGTTCATGATTTTCCTCAGTACAGTGTGAAGGTGCTGCCTTGGCTGAGCCCTGAAGTGCTACAACAGGTAGGTCCTCATGACAGGAGCATAAAAACTTAACGCTAAAGATGTTCTCTTAATTAGCTCAATTTGTGTTTTGTTTTTCTTTACAGAACTTGCAAGGCTACGACTTTCGATCAGATATTTATAGCCTTGGAATTACTGCCTGTGAATTAGCCAATGGACACGTGCCCTTCAAAGATATGCCAGCTACACAGGTGAGCAGACACTCAAAGCTACTTTAGTGGTTCTGAGATAATACATAGTAATCTCATAATGTAGGAATCAACTGTACACAGAAAAAGCTATCTAGAGCTCTTATTAAATCAGAAATCCTTAAATTGAGGGAAAGGAATACCAGTTACCAGAGTTCAGCAAATCATTACATGTATTTGGCATATTTATATGGATGAAAACCCCAAAAGTAATCTTTTAAAGTTATAAAGCAATAAACAGTTCTGCATAATATTTGTTGTTCCACAATATTTTTTTATTTATTGCAGCATAAAGCTGCATTGTGAATGTTTCACTTTGAGTGTTTTTTCTTTATTTGATCGTCTGCAATCTTTAGTCTCCGTTAGATATTACTGTTTTTATGCAACTTATAATCAGGCTAAAAGGCATTGCGGTTTGTGGTTTAAATGTGATGACACAACAGTCCATACTGCAAGGGGACATTCGGTTAAAAGGAAAATATGGATACTAAACATGGCCTTCCCCTACAGTTTGGACATTAGAGTTGCTTTAAAACAATCCTTATATTTACTCCTGACTGTAGATGCTCCTGGAAAAACTGAATGGGACCGTTCCCTGTTTGCTGGACACTACAACTATTCCCCCAGAGGAGCTGTCACTCAAGCCATCTCGTTCTGCTGCGGATTCTGGGATCTGTGAGGGCCCAAGAGGACTGAGGCACTCAAACGGAGATCCTTCCTCGTCATCAGGAGGACATCCGTATAACAGAACATTTTCTCCACAGTTTCACAGCTTTGTTGAGCTGTGTCTACAGCGAGACCCAGAAAATAGGTTGGGGAGACTCCTTCATATTTCAGTCTGATAGGAAAGTGTTAAAATCATCAAAGCTTTGGTCTGATTAGTTCTCCTTTTTGCAGACCATCTGCTACCACTCTTATTGGCCACCCTTTCTTCAAACAGGTAGGTGAAATAAGATACATGTTCTTTACTTCTTAGTTCATTGGGTGAAAAACAAATGTATTTGTTCACTTTTCCTTCTATTTTCTTATGGTTTACCTTAGTATTGGAGAGACTTAATTCTCCTTCTTATACCAGACAAAAAAACCCCGACTAATTTCCACTGTATTTCACTTTGGGTTTGTTTTCAGATAAAACGTCGACCTTCAGAGGCGCTGCCTGAGCTGCTGCAACCGGTATCACCCATCACTTGTTTTGAGAGCTCTGGCCCACAGGACTCTGTTTCTGGACTGGCAAGTTTAGAGTCTGGTCTCAGCCATCTGGACGTGGAGGACTGGGACTTTTGACAGGAAACGACTCGAGGGGAACACAAGCTAAGGATTGTATTGAGAAACTCTCCTACTAGGAACTTCTGTAATGCTCCTCTGTTAAGCAATTTACATGTTCGTTTAACGGAAGTTGCTTATTGCAAAGTTAAAGCTAGAGCTCATCTCGCCTCTTTTTGATGTCTTATGCTATTTTTTCCTTAGATATGCATAAACTCACGTATTGCACTGATGGCTTCATGCAGAAACGCGCATTTTGACAAATTACACTAAAAGCATCCAGATGCTTAAACAGAGAAATGTCCCACATGTCCTCTTGGAGTATCTCATGGATTTAGATGCAAGAACATGGATTTGATCAGAAGCTGTTAAAAATGGAGGAACACTTACTTTTATTTGATAACCCAATCAGCTAACACACCATCCTTAAGGCTTCACAGGTGTAGCTATAAACTAGAATTGTTCTTTCGTAAACAATGAAACAAACAGTATGATCACCTCCTTTATGTTCTACTCATCCCATGCTTCAGGCTTGTCTTTTGTTGCACAACTTTTCAAACTTCTTTGGGTCTTACTCATGTTAAAAGTGAATGTTTTGTTGGTGCTTGTTTTGTCTGCATGTATATTTGAAAATAAAGACAAAACAATGTCTCAAATTAAAACCTGATCAACAAGCAGGGTGCAGCTACATTTCTCAACAAACACTGAGAAAATTGGGAGCTGAAAAGCTTTTAAAAAATATTTATTGAAAATGAACAGACAGACATAAAGCAAGGGATTATAATGAGTTCATATGATGCTAATCTTCCTCGTCGGAGGGAGGCTGGTCTGTTGCAGCATTTTGCTTTTCCATCTTTGCAATCAGCTCTGGAATAAAAGAAACAGAAGATGTCAGGGTGGTTTTCAGTTCATCCATTTTTTTTTCTGGTAGAACGTTCTTACCCTTTGCAGGGTTAAAGACTCCATTGGTTTGGGTGTTGCAGACGTAGCACCGTTTCGACTTGCGATAATGCTGAAGAGCACAGCTTTCACAGAAGTAGTGCTTGCACCTAGAACGCAGCTGATTGGTTAGCACATCCCAATTAACTCAGCGTTATGAAGTAAAGGAAAGACATGGTGGGAGGACTCACTTTGTGACAATGGGATTCTTAAAGGAATCGCGACAGATGAAGCACCTAAAGGGTAAATCCTCCTCGTCGCTGCTCACCTCATAATTCTCATCATCTAAATAAAGACAGAAAAAGTTAAAGAAAAATGCAGAAGTGTGAAAATGATAGAAGTATAAGGAAAAAAAAGTTACCATTTGCTCCAAATGTCCCCTCTTCCAGTTCCCTCTCGATTTGCCAGCCATGCTTGTAGTCTGATCTGTCATGGAGGAACTTGCAGCTGTCTTAAAAAGCAAGCGGGTATTTTACAAACATGAAAAACATAATGTGTTACATAATGAATTCATAATTTTAAACAAACCTCCAAAACCACAGAAACCAGTCTCCTTGTAGTCCTTGCAGATATCTGGCTGGTAGTCCCAGCGGACTGTGGCTCTCAGGTGTTCAGGGGCTCGGATCGGCCCTTTTCTATTGTAATGACATTTAAGGACCACTTCTGGATATTATGGTTCTTCAAACGTTTTTCCCTTCTTAAAGCCTGTTCTAAATATTCGCCTCCTTACCTGACCATACCAGAAGAAGCGTTGCCCATTGTTGTGTCTTTAGGCTTGATGAATTTCTGGTAGTTATTGATGCCACGGTATATTTTATCATCATCTTTACCTAATAGTTCCTGTTAAAAGAAAAGTGTGTGAGGAGACAAGCAGTCTATAAATAATCATTTTGATGATGTACACAACCAAAAAGTGGAAACTATACGGAGGTTAAGGCAGATATGTAATCCTGACAGGCATTAGCTCTCAGACTTTTAACAAAGTTTCCTACCTCTTGGATTTTCTGACTCTTCTCAAATATTGCCTGAGCATCCTTGTCTCTCTCTGTGTCCAGCTGATATGTAGCAGTTGCACCCATGTCCTCAGGTCCCTCTGGTTTCTTTGTTTTAACAATATTGTATAAAATACAAAAAAAAGGAGAATTACATGCTTATTAGGTGCTAGGGGTCTTTTGGGAATCCCCCTCATGTCTGATGAAAACAAGGCAGTTTATTGGTACAAAGGTTTACAAAGTATAGCCCAGAAGTTCTTACACTAAGAAGGTAGAAGTTTATTTGGTTAGCATGTTTCAGTAACACAATTCAAAGTGCTATAAATGAGGACAAAGGAGAAGAAAAACAGAAAAAATAAATTAAAGTGGAATAAAAAGGACCAGGGGAGAAAAGTTGGACTAAACTGATGTTTCATTTGTATGGAGCTAGAAGAGTCTCACTATTCACAAAGTCACATATGTGATCCACACACGCACAGCACAAGATCTACACACTCACATTATTATTCAAACAAGAACAACAGGTCATTCTCCAAAATCAACACACAAATGCAGTTAAATTCAAAGGCCATCGGTAGTTTATGATTCAAGATATCATTGTGGATGCATCACTAATACTTTTGTACTCTTGTCAAATTTGGCTGTTTAACTAAAACCTTTATTTGGAGAAAATCGCACGAGACGAGATATTCACACACATTCTAAAATTTCCACGATAGTATCCAACTGCATGACATAAAGGAATGAATGCAAATATTTAGCAAATGATGCAGTCTCAACCAACAAAAAACGTTTTAATATCTTTTTAGTTTGTTTTTACTACCATCATAGACTACAGAAGCTGGGAACCTCACCACTCAAAACAGTCTTATGCTATGTTGTTATTTTCACTCTGAAATACTTTAATAGTTCTCTATAATGCTCTATAATTTGAGGGTGGCCCGTGTCTGAAAAAAAATATTGCAACAGACTAACAATTAAATGTTTTTGTGTGGAGAACAGCAGAAAATTAGGTCTCAACTCACCGCTGATCTTGTAGACTTGTAGGAAACTGTGATCTTGTCATCTTTGTCATCTTCGCTTTCACTTGAAGATACAGCATCTCTCTCCACCTTTTTGGTCTGGAAAGATTAATATGTCTGAGTCAAAATTACTTCAGAACTGTCAATATATTTCATTTTGATTATAATAATAATAATTATTAATGTACCTTCTGAATCATGGGGTTGACCCGTGCATCTTTCCTTTCTCTTCTGATCACAGCGCTCTGGTCCTCGTCACTATTACTGTCTAGGAGAAGAAGGGAAAAAGGGTGAATCCGAACATTTCATTATTAACCTATTGCCTTTGATTTGTTTATACAAATCAAAGGCAATAAACACTGGGCTCACTGGTTTGTGAGCAGTATGAATTGGCTCAATTTGTGACACAGACATCCCAATTTTATTGAAAACTTGAATGCCACATAAAAATCTAAGTCAAGCATAAAACAATTAAATACATGGATTATTTGGAAAACTTCAGTTCAATCATGGTAGTAAATGCTGGAGGCAAAAAGCACAAGAACCTAACTATCGTCTTATTTGTTTAGAATGTAGAACCGAAATAAAAAGGCACACAATACTCTAAGTTAACTATTGAAAACAAATCAACACTGTGTCATTTAGAATAAATTACCTTTATCGCTGTCACTTGCTTTTCTTTTCCGTCCGGAGAATTTTTTTGTTGATTTTTTGAACAGAAAGGTACAAGAAGGTGTTTTAGGCTCCGCTGAGTCCGCCATTTTGCCTACTCTATGTTGCTCCTGTCGTCTGTGGCGACAGCGCCCTCTACTGTTTTGGGGAGCGTTGGACGTTATTAAAAATATAAGCTATGCAGAGACAAAAGTACTCCCCTTAATGCCTGACCAGACAGTCTCCTTGTAGAACACAAAATATTGACTTCTCCCATAAATAAAATGAGGTAAAAGCCTAATATTTTATAGAAAAATGTATAAAGAAAAATAAACCAAAAACCTAAATAAAATCAGTCTTGTTCTTCCATCAATTTTTTACGTTTTATTAGTTTAATGTTTGCTCATGGTCCAAATTAGACCACGACTTTCACATTTATTTTTCACGTTTAGAAGATAAAGTGGTGAGGAAAAAAAGTGACCGCTTTTGTTGACTTCAGTTTTTTATTTATTTAAGGTCCGGACATTCAAATGATAAATCATTTCCATAACTTTCCATGCGTATTAAGCGGGAATATTTAAAACCAAATACATCAGTAATAGATAGATTTTGCTTAAAGGAAAGCAACATTTTTCTATTTGAGTTCACTACGTATATGGAGATAATTACTGTGACGTTTGTTTGTTTAACTATTTATATGACGTTTTCATCTTTTATTTTGAAGGAATTAGCCGGATATCAACTATGCAGCAGTTTCTAACTTTCCGCTGGTACCTTTCAATTACCCGTCTCCTCCGTAGAGCCGCATCAGCAGCAGCATCATCATCGTCCCTCCGCAGAGGACACCGGGTGCTGGAAGGACGCAGGCCCTGCAAAGGGAGAGGTCCTGGCCTGGGTGCGGACCCCGAAGAGACCCCAGGTCGGGTCCGGCGCTGGATGGAGTCAGGCTGCGTTCAGACAGCAATGGCTATGGGTCTGACATCGAAGAAGGCTTCTGCTAGGAGCGTGGCGGTGGAGCGAAAGAACCTCATCACGGTCTGCAGGTACACATCACGACCCGATCGAGGCTCCATGTTTATTTTTAAGAGTTAAAAAATAGCTGATATTCAGAATAAAATACTTATTTTATCTTAAATAAAATATTAATATCTGGCAGACGCGTCCTCACCTTCACAAACAACTGCTATTACAAGGTGAATATAAAAATATTTCAGTCCATTTATACTACGGCAAGAGTTCATTCTACCTTTATTTTTTCATATGTGGTGTGACATTTAGCTGGTTGACACTATGAGATGTATTTTCAAATGTCAAGTCACCTGAGTCTCTGAGATTGTTAGTGATGTGAGCATAAACCAGAAGGAAGAAATGCATCAGCCTCTCATTGACAGCTGAACAGGACAAGGGCATTGGGAGGTTTGCAAGGACTCCTCCCCACATCAGATGTCCTCCATCCTGTTTCATCCACCCCAGTGAGAGCAGACATTGACTGCAAGGTGTGCTGTCAATGCGTCAATAAACTGTACAGTTATCAGAGAGCTTTAAACTGGAAATGTTCTAGTCAATAGTGTTTGGTTGAAATACTCCTTCTGTTAGATATCCAGATTAGAAAAACTAGATATTGATGTTTCATTTGTCTTTGGAAAATACCTTGTGCTCGGTCCACAGAGTTTCTGTTGGATTTAGGTCAGGACTTTGACTGGGCCATTCTGAGACATGAATAGGTTGATGATGTCCTACTGGAAAGTTGACCTCTATCACATTCGCAAGTCGTTCTTGGCATCCAGCGGTCTTTTGTCCTGGATTTTGCTCTATTTAGCTCCACTCATTTCCCAGTGAACTCAACAGGATGTTTATAGCTTGGGATATTGTCAATAACTCTGCTTTAAACTTTATAACTTCACCCCATCGGCGGTTCTAGACAGGGGCCAACAGGGGCCAACAGGGGCTGGTGCCCTATTAACTAGGTCCTGCCCCTTGTAATTGCTCCTGTTTTATAAACATACACTGTAAAAAATTCATATATATATATTTTTTATTTAAATAACTGTATTTTCTATTTATTTTAAGCAGATAGGTAAGGCAAATTACTAATGAAACAAGATGATTTACTTTTAAAATGAGAAAAAAAAATGTACATTATATTATTTTAGGTGCTCAGTATCTAATAATCTTATTTTAAGGGAATGATACAAATTCCTTTGACGGATTTCTATCAATTTCCTATGATGGTATAGGCTAACATAAGAGTCCATAACTGATTAATTAATTGGACTACTTTAATATTTTGCCTTTATGATTTTACTTAATTAATTATTCAGAAATTTAATTATTATTCAGATTTAATCTTAAGCCCTATTAAGAGGATCCCAGTTTTTAACTGTTGGATCAGGGGTCTGCAGCTTTGGCTTTATGGATCATTTAATATACTAAACTAAGTGCCTTGGTATTTATGAAGCTGATTATTCTACCTGTGAGGCTTTCCTTCAGAATAGCTGGATTTCCATTGAGATTGAATGAAATAGACTTCGACTATTTTTGTGTATCAAGGAATTCTGAATTTATTTTCCTTTTTCACAGATATGAATCATGTTGTCCTGGACTCAACACATGGAAAATTCATTAAAGCAACGTTAGAAAATGTGAATAAAGTCAAATTTATTTTTTGTTTGTCTGTTTTTATGCCTGTCATTAAATTTACCCCTACCACACACACACACACACACACACACACAAACAAACACACACATATTCTGTCCTATTCATATATATATATATATATTTTCAAAAGAGTGAAGCTTAAAATAAATTCAGACTCCCAGGTAGACACACAGTCAAGCATTTTTAATGTTTTTATGGTCGTTTTTGCATTCAAGTGAGATACACTGAGGCACAACACACAACACAAAGCAGAGCATGCCTGCAAAGAAAATAACAAACCAATCTCACACTGGACTTTGAACACAAAGATTAGCAAGGAACCGTGAACACTTGTTTTCCGTTTGCCCTGGCCGTGCTATAGGACACTTTTAATCATATGAGCATTTTAATGACAAACAAGACGAAACAGAAATAATACCCAAAATGCTTTGTGTCAGTAATGCTTACTCCAAATTCTTTATTTCCCTCATTTATTTTAATAATTAAGTTCACTTAAATTGAAATTTTCTTCCAGGTGTGTCTTCACTGTTGTCTGTTCTTCTCTTTCTTCACATTTGTGACCTTTTTTGCAACACCAGTCCGCTCTGAGGTGTTGTGAGCAGTTGTTATGCGATAGTTCAGCCTTAATGAGGGGAGATGCTGAATCAGCAGCAGACCCTTTGGCTGGGCTTGACGGCAGCCATGCCGTGGCGTTCTTCTGATAAATTATCCAGAATCCAGACACAGATACCTGGCTGGCTAGATCATGTTAGTGCTTTTCATTAGTGCCGAGTGCCAAGCTGTTATTGTATCCTGATATATGTGTATAAATGTAAAAAGTCTATTCCCTCAGTGGTAAAACATATTTTTAACATATAGTCAACAAACACAGAGATTAACTTCTTTCAGTTCTTAATTTGTCTTGGTGGGGAAAACAGAACATAGTTTCAGTTCTTCTTTGGAAAGAAGTTGTTCATTTTTTTCTAAGTTTCTTGTCAGAATCCCACATAGATGATCTGAGCTCAGTGTTTTCAGAGAGCTATATCTACTTTAATTAAAGACTCATTTATAACAGAAGACACCTGGGTGTACTAAAGGGGAACACGGAAAGCAGAGCGAATATTTGCAAAATGTCAGGTAACAGTTTCTGTTCTTGGCAAAACATAATAAATAAGATTAAAACTGGGAATCATGAATAGATGTTCAAAAGAAGTGTTTTTCCTGGCGTGAATCTCTAGTGGCAGCTTTGATATCGGAGGACAAACGTGGTGAAGCATGTCCAGTTGCCAGTAGCAACAGGGTTTTTTACTTTAACTCTGCTGAGGCTTCCTGCAGTGTGTGAAATTTTGGAGCCTAATGTGATCAAATGTTTTCAATAAGCAGTAATGGCAGTCAGAACATCCTGTTCTGTTTGCTTTAAAAGTGGTTGATTTGCTGGTTTTGTTCTGGCTAAGATGTCCGCGGTGGTCGGTGACTGCAGGATGAGTGTTGGTTTGGACATGGAGGACCTGAGGAGTACATAAAACGAGTGAGAAAGGTGATTGGTAGAAATACAAAAGGTACAGGGAGGTAAAGACATTAGCTGCTCCTCTGAGGTGGGGTTTGAAAGAATATTCTAAAAATTAATTGTAAACACAAAAATGCAGTTTTACCAGGATGGAAAGTGCAACTTTGCTTAATCTTGCACATTATTCCTCCTTTCTCTGTCAAATATTCAAATTTACATCTGCTTTTTTTTATATTTGTGCAACCTTTCTTTCGCATTTTTCATGATTCCTTAACTAATATAACTGTCAAGTATCTATAATTACAGCAGAGGTTTCAGTACTTTTAGGATCACTCATCCGCTGATCACTTTACCCTCAATTAAACTCCTCTCCTGTGAATAGAACTGATTTACGCATTTATTATCTCTCAATCAAACACCCTCACTGTCCATCTTACGCCCTGATCCGTCTGCACCTCCACTGACCATGAAACACTTTGCTTTGACGCTTCTTCACGGAGGGGAATTGTGAGAAACAGAACCTGCTTTTCTTTTTTGAATTGACCCAAACTACAAGAAAACAAATGTTGACTTCTTGTGCCAGTCCAGTGCAGGAATGGGTGTCTCTGTTGGTGCAGCTGCTGCCAGCGAGGAGTTCGCCAGTGTCATCTGATCCTGCTGGTTAGGCCAAGACTGAAGGGAGAGAAAGAATACAAGAGGAGAGAGAAGGAGAAAGAAGTCAGGGAAGTGTTTGTGAGGAGAAAATGGGGTCAGCATCTGCATTTGGGTTAGCTGTCACTGCTGATAAATGGAGTTTGGGTCTTTGTATGCTGCTGTAGCTCAAACTCTTTCCTGTAAGTACAGTGGATAGGTGAGAAAGGGAGAACAAGAGGGTATTTAGACAGTGCTGAGTGGGGATTGGCAGAGATCCAGGGTGGAGCAAGAGGGGGCACAAAAGAAGCCTGTCAGAAAGCCGAGCAGTTGTTTTTCAGTGTCAAATCGTACCAAGAGCATGTTGCTGATCCACTCAAACTATTTGCATTTTTAAGGCACCCTTCAGATCAAAGTGCTTCAGTAAATTCCCAAATATCTGCTGCAATCTTGAACTAACAGTGCCTATGCCTTCTCAGGTCAGGAAGAGCTTTTTGTAGAAGTGTACCGTTGGAATCTAAACCATTAATCAGTAGCTTTCATGCACCATGTGTGGAACATGGAGTTTACTCATTGGTACATACATGAACATAAGGAATAAAGGAAAAGTTTAGATGGGGAAACATTTTGACTAAATCCTCTGATCTGTTGAGGATTTCTTTTTGCGGCCTGAAGAGGACCATTTTACAAGTGCAAATGTGATGACTGAACCCCTGCTGTAACATTGCTTAATATTGCTTAATATTTACAACCTTCCAAAAAACCCACAACACAATTTAGCTCTGAAATACATTTAAAAAGCAGGGTGGGGTTTATGTGACAGGATGTAAACACCACTGACCTCTTTCTTTGATAATTCCGGCTTGAGGGAGCAAAGTCAAAACCCAGAATGTAAATTTAATCCAGTTTTCCCCCATGGTTGGAATAGAGCCTGTGTCGTTATATCCAAATGTTCCCTGTCCTGCTGTTGTTTCATGACTTCTTGTCTCCCCACTTCTGGATGTTGCTCTGTCTCATCTAGATCGTCTTTGTCTTGCGTTTTGGGAAGAGGGCTTTCCGAAAAGACGTGGTGGTGGTGCCCCTGCTGAAAGAGGCGCTGCCCAGTGAGATCTTGGTCTTCCCACTGGTGATGGTGGAGGAGCCCAGAGATGTCGTGCTCCTGCCCCGGGTGATGGAGGAGTTCCCCATGGCCAGCTTGGTCTTCCCCCTCTTTATGGTGGTGTTGCCCAGTGTTAAGGCTGTCTTCCCCTCTGTGAAGCTGGTGTTGCCCATTGAGGTGAAGCTTGTCTACCTGACCCAGATTCGACGGCGGGGTACGGGACTCACTCCTCACTGAGCATCTCACACTCATGCAGCATGCCCTGCTCCGTAAGCCCTCAGAGTTAATAGTAACATCAGCTGCGATGGAGACTGAACCAGAATCCTAAGCATGGACAGCGCGACCCCCGTGTGGCATAATGCCTTCGTTGAGCTGGTCTACGTGGGCTTTGGAAGGCCACATACCACCCATGTGTCCTGTGAATGGACAGAGGCAGCCGTAGGTGGATGCAGCCTATCTGGGGGGACTCGGACAGTGGGGCGATTGTCCGTTCGACACGACGACACCGGACGGTTGAAGGACACATTGTTGAAAACAGGACAGTCCGTGGTGACATCACTTTCTTCTGAACCATTGTTCCCTACAGCCTCCGATTGTAAGATGTCCCCTCTGTCTACAGCTGTATGCACCGTATGTAAAGCCGCACTTTGTTGCTTTTTATAAAAAGAGGAATAAATATGTTGATGTTCCCTACGGATCTGGATCTGAGGCTTTGCATCTCTCCTTTCATGTTTATTATCATTTAACTGCCAACATGAATCAACTTATAGTGATGTTAAAAGCAGTAACTACACACAAAACAGTCAGGCACAATCAGGCAAAGCACAGTTTATGGGTATTATCTTTATATCCACTATCACTTTATTACAGTTTTACAGTTTTGTTGGGAATACAGTTTGCAGCCTGATCATGGGAATGCATGAAAGACTCATTGGAATGCACAGAACTCCCACTGATGTGGACATACAGAACGGGAGAATTGTTCTGGCATCGCCACATATATCACATCACATCTGTTCACACTTCCCCTCCCTGCTGATCTCAACAAACAACCACAAAGCCTCATCGCATCGCATCACAATTGCATTTGCATAACATCCTTTGCACGCTTCATAGGTCTCTTTTTCCTCTTTTTTTTAAAGTGGAGTTTCCTTTTTTTCATTTCCTACTAGTAAAAAATAAAGATGAGTTAAATTTTATCCCAAACATAGCAGCTCACTGTTGTCTACTGACCTTCTAAAACTGACCACACAGACACGTCCATTAGCTTTTATTTGTGTGCAGGATTCAAGTGTGAAAATCCCAGTAGATGTTGCTATGCCTTTCTTTGCCCCTTGTGAAGGTAGTCTTGACAACAGACACAGATTTTGTCCCGTAAGTAAAGGTAAGAGTCATCAGAGAGCTTGTGGTTTCCCCCCTTGTCACCGAAGTTATAGCCACTGTTATACTGTTGCTGCCCAAAGTTACAGTGGTTTTGCTCCAGGAAAACGAGTATTTTCCCCATGAAATAAACAACTTTGTCCTCAGGAATGAAACCTTGCCTTTGGTGAAGGAGGTCTTGCTGGACGAGAATGTAGTTTTCCACTCATTGTTAGACTCTTTTTTGGACTGCTTGGCCGCCTTGGGTGTCTTTGGCTCAGGGTCCCTCTCCATCTAGGTGTTCCTGCGCTTGGACGTCAGCGCTTTGCGGAAGGAGGTGGTGGTGGTTCCCCGGCTGAAGCTGGCCCGGCCCAGAGCCACGGTCGTCTTTTGCCTTTGGATGGTGGAGTCTCCCATGGAGGTGGTGGTCACTCCCCTGAAGATGGAGGAGTTGCCTAAGGAAACTGTAGTCTTTCCCCTGGCTATGGAGGTACTCCCCACTGCCAGGGCAGTCTTTCCCTCTGTGATGCTGGTGTTGCCCATTGATGTGGAGGTAGTCACCCCGAGTCCGTGCCTGGATGCCAGCTATCGTTCACGTTGCATAGCGGGTCCTTCTGTGATGCAGAAGGGCAAGCATGTGAGGTCAAAAAGCCAAACCAAAGCTGCCGCAGCTGCCCTAAATAGATCACACCACAATGTATAGATGAGGGGGAGGGAATTATTTGATCATGGTTTGATGCTGGCTGGTCCCTCAGAGAGACAAGATCCAAAAGGACCTGGAAGTGAAGCAAGGCTGAACAGACAGGGGGTTAATTGTGTGCTTTTTCATGATAACAAAGCTGATGCATTGAAGAGGGTGCTTTGTGCAAACACACAGGACAATCGGGGTGACCTCAGTAGTATAAGATGGCGTGGTTCCCAAAAAAAAACAAGAAAGAAAGAAAAAAGACCTCCTCCCCGCTGTTGTTTAGATACAGTACGACATTTGTCTGCTGAAGTACAGTACAGTACAGTCAGCTGCGCAGGGCATACTGCACGAAACCCTCCAAATGTAAATGTTTTCCCCTCTTCGCTGTACAGTTTTCTAACTCCTTGTCTTTCTCCTTGTCTTTCAGATTTTCTGTGAAGACTCTTCTAGAAAAGTACACAGCAGAGCCTATAGATGATTCATCGGAGGAGTTTATTAACTTTGCTGCTATTTTAGAGCACATCCTCAGCCACCGCTTCAAAGGTAACACTGCAGGTAACATATAAAGCAAAAAAACAACATATAATCATAGTCAGTCACAGCCTGTCGCTGTGACCACATCCTGTCGTTTTAGCTCGCTATCCGAGCAGAAATGAGATCCTGCTGTGTGTCCATCTGTGAGCAGGATCAGGAAGCTGGTTTAGCTCTGATGGTCAACGGAGTTTCTGGGAGTACATTCGCCTGGCGTGCAGCAAGGTGCAGAACAGCTGCATCGCCAGCATTGAGAACATAGAGAACATCAGCACATCTAGAGCCAAGGCAAGAAAATCAATATGCATAGTCCTGTGTGTTTTTTTTTTTTGGAGGGGGGGTTTGATGTCAGAGAGAGGGCCTTCTGTTCCTGCTGACTTCTGTATCCCCACAGGGTCGGGCGTGGATCAGAGTGGCTCTGATGGAGAAGCGTCTGTCTGAATATGTGTCCACTGCTCTGAGGGACACCAGAACAACCAGGTCTGACTTCAGTTTTTATTGCTCTACACAATAAAATGCACATCTTAAACAGACTTAACTTAACTTATAGCTTACTCCTCACGGTGAGTAAGTCAGTCATTCTCACTTGCCCGTTCTACTTCTTTACTTTTTGCCAGCTGGTTGCCAGGTAATGCTAATGCTAATGCTAACCAAAACCAAACATTTAACATATCAGTGCAGAAAAAAAGCAGCAACTTCAACGTGGCTTCTGAGCTCCTATGTTTCCTTTAGTCGGCGGCTGCGTTCTGAAGCTTCACCGAGGTTCAAGCTCCTTTATCTTTTTTGCTGACTTGAATCTGAGTAATGTAACGCCCAGAAGAAGCCATTTCTCAGCTCTATCATGGAGATGCTAGGATCTGGCAACATCTGAGCTCTTTTTAAACCTACTGCTTCTACAGGTGCAGAATCCTTTAGTGTTGACATCAGCATCAAAACCAGAAGAAATTATTTACAGATTTACAACAATTATTTATATAATATATATTTTTTTATTATGATTAATACTTGTTTGTGCATCACTTCAGAAAGTCTTTGGATGTTCGTTTTAGAGAAACTAATTGTTTTTAACGAAAAAGTTGTAGCATTAAAAAATAACAATGAAAATTCATTAATTAATATATAGAGATAGCAAATTTACACACAGCAATTGTGTTGTTTTAAAACTACACGTGTGTCTTGCATCAACTGATTTACTGTTGTTAATTCTCATTAGTAAAAACAATAAAAATGAAGGGATTTATTATATATATTTATATATATTACTTATTGATTTATTGGTTTAAACATCTGCATTTGTTTGGGTTGGATGTGCTGATGCAGATTAAGTATGTTGTACTGAAATCCATTAAACAATTAGACTTTCTTTATGTAAATCTTTGTAATGATTAATAATTTGTTTCATAGGTCTGTTTATTTTTTTTTACAATGTACCACAAGTTAGTTTTAAAATTGATTTTATACGCCGGTTTGCTATCATGATCCCCAGTCTTAACGCATTTGTATAAATCCCATTTAAATAGTTTTATTCAGCCATCATCAGAAATAATGGTAAAAATATTGACTTACTACCAAAGTATTTTTTCATAAACAATATTTGATCCAAATTTGTCAAATTTGCCATTTAAGTAAAGCAGATGTGCATCAATCTTCATAACTCCTGAAAAAGTGTCTGACATAAACGTATGAAGGACCATATAAACTCGCCCACACAACAGAAACCATAACAAATTTAACAAGCAGGAACTTATAGAAATGTCTAAGCATCCACAGAAAGAAGGGTGGTGATGGAGTTTAAAAAATCTCCAATGCTCAGTGCTGGAAAGCTGCAGCCAAACGTGTCATCTTGGCATGATCTAACATAAAATCAGTCTTCTTCAATGTTCTCAAACTACATGCTATGAAACAATTATGGGATCAGCCTGTGGAATGTTATACTGAGTTTATAGAGAGGCTCCATTGTGTCCAGTTGAAAGATTGGAGAAAAGTATGGAAATGTTTGGAAAGTTCAGTTTGTGAGGGATTGCTGTCGAGTCAATGATTCGATGCAATCAGCTGGTTTTCCTTAGATAGAAAACTTTTAACTAATCTGACGGCGTGATTTGAATGAATTGTCCTTGTTAAGAGCCTTGAGATGACATGTGTTGTGATTTGGAGCTATATAAATAAACTGAATTGAATTTAAATTAAGTTTAGGCAACCGGACGTGAAGTTTTCTAGAAGACGTTTCTCCATTCATCCAAGAAGCTTCTACGGTTCTAACTGAAGCTGGAGAACACTGAGATAAATATACTGTGGGTGTGGCCAAAGAATTTGGAGAGTGGAAGATAATAAACAAAAGGTGGCTCTGATCCCTCCAACATGATGACCAATAGACGTCACCTGGGGGGCGTTGATGTCCGTTAGGGGGGTTCTGATGGGTCACTAGTTAGCAACAGTTAGAACCGAAGAAGCCTTTTGGATGAGAAGTGAAACGTCTAGAAAACTTCACGTCCAGTGGCCTAAACTGAACGTTCCAAGCTTGACCGTGACCTGGATGACTGGGAACCTACACAGATATGGGAATGTTGTATGATGAATTGGTTTCCTTCGGGATTCTTTGTTTAACAGGAGGTTCTATGATGATGGGGCCATTATGCTGAGGGAGGAAGCTACCGTACTGACCGGCATGCTGATTGGATTGAGCGCCATTGACTTCAGGTCAGGTTTTAATGTATATTTCAAAAATATCAATAGCTGCAGCTGCTCATGATGTTTTATGTCAAATCACCACATATTCTAACTACATGTAACTTATTATGACTGAAAATATTGAAGTTTATCTGCATTACCTCGTAACACTGTTTATGTTGATGAATAACTGAGATCAATAATGGGTTTATGACTGAAAGAACATTTTGTTTTCAGTTTTTGCTTGAAGGGGGAGGCTCTGGATGGGAAATCCCCAGCAGTGATTGACTACACTCCCTACCTGAAGTTCACTCAGAGGTGAGATTCACCCTGCTGGTGAATTCACTTTAAACAGGGCTTGTTTTTAGTTTCAATGCTGCTTTTCTGCTTTGCAGCTACGACTACCTGAGTGATGAAGAGGACCGCCACAGCGTGGACAGCAGCAACAGCGAGGAGAGTGTCCCTGAGCATCCCTACATCCCCCTGGTGACTGATGAGGAAAGCTGGAGCAACAAGTGCCGCAAGATGGAGCAAAGGTTTAAGATCGTCTACGCCCAGAAGGTGGCTCTCAGTGACCTCTAAGCTCAGCCTTCTTCAGTGCAGTTTATCCTTATCTTACTGTGAGTATATGTTATGTAGGGGTACCTAGAGGAGCTGGTGCGCCTGCGAGAGTCGCAGCTGAAAAACATTGAGACAGAGAACAAGCGTCTCAGGGCCAAGGTGGAGGAGCTAACGCTGCAGGGCCAGCAGGAGAAGAAGGAGCTGGAGGCCATCGTGCTGGAACTGCAGGCACAACTGTGAGGATTCACATTTTGATTTTTCTTTCTGGAAGGAAAGATGACAGAGTGCATGTAGTATTTCGCTCCTCTTTCTCTTTGTATTAGCTTTTTCCTTTCATGGTATTGATCATTTCCTTTTTAACTGGAAGTGTTGTGTCACCTTTGACATCCTTTCCTTAGTCAGTCCAGCTGTCTGCTCTTTGCACAACCACAACCTGTTGTCAAATAGAGCCACCTGCTCTGCATTCAGTTTTCACTTCCCCAGTATCGAAAGTAGTGGAAGAAATAATTACAATTACTTCCAAAACAGCCGAAATGTTTAATATTAATAGAAACGGACACCTTAACTTATATCTAAGGTCGATTTAGAGCAACCAAGTTACCTGACAGTTGTGTTTTATTGACTGTGAGATAGAGCTGGAGGATTCAGAGAGAACCCATGAATCCATTAGTAGAACAAAATCCACCCAAAAACATCTTGGATCAGAATTCAAAATTCAAGACTTTTGTGCTGCAAGACAACAGTGACACTAACTCTTCCACAGTGAAGTCCAGGAACAGGATTATGTAATATTTATCTCAAATAATAAACATTGTTGAAGTTCATTGATTAGATTAGATTGTTGCTCCATCCCCTAATATGTTAATCAAATAGTGAAGTGGTGTCAGAGTCATCAGAACCGTTTTCTCTTATTTCCTGAACAGTTTTTCAAGTAATTAAAACAGGTACCAGACGTGTCAGTGAGATCATAATAAATTCCTTATTATTTCAGTTTTTATATGACTAACTTTGAAGTCCTTGAGAACAGCTGAATGTTCTTCAAACATATGCTGGATTATATGTTGGTTTATGTTTTTAAAGACCTTTATAGATAATATCCTTAATTTATTAGATTATTCTCCAAGTCTAGATTTCTCTGACTTCAGTCTGTAATAAGTACGATAACTACAACCCATCAGTGCTTTGTGATAAAAATATTTTATTCTCATAGCAATAACCTGTTCTTTCCTTCAGCTCTGCCCTCATGCCTTGTGATTCCTCCCATTTGGCTAAAGATCTCTCCGTCCCACTCATCAACCAGTGGTCTAGCATCCAGAACAACCAAGGTGATGTCAAGCTGTTCCGCAGGTAAACCTTTTTGCACAGTTCCTGGCGGAAATTATTTCACCTTACTTTGTTTTATTTTACTTAATTTCATAATTGATGACTTCACTTTGCTTTACTAAGGTGTGAAGATTGAAGTCTGTATTTTTCTGTTTTTTTTTCCTTTTGGTGATGACCTCTGCATCAAGGAGGAGTTTCCACAGTTTGGAGCAACTTTCTACTGCAGTCAGTCTGAATTCTGATTCCCAGAAGACTGATGGGAGACAGAATGGAGATACTCCCTGGTCCTCAGAAGGTAATCTTTAAAGTTTTTTTGTTAAATATTAATTCTTTTTACTTATACCAGATAATGTTCTTGCTCTGGAACAGATGAATTTATGCAGCAGACCCTGAATCTCTAGTAGCAGCCACCCATGCACACGTGCATCCTAGCACAGAGGCAGGCTTGATTCCACTGTATGCTGCTTTGTGTGGGCAGTTTATACTACGCAGGATCATAACTTGGATTTTACATTGTGTTTTTCTGTTTCCCGCCTTCAGGAAAAGACAACACTCCCTCCATGCTGGGGCTGTGCGGCTCCCTGGCATCGTTACCGAGCTCCAAGTCTCTGGCGAGCTTAAAGTCCAGCGAGTGCTTGGTTAACATCAGCACTGAACCCAGCCCTGCGCTCTCTCCCAGCTAGGAGCTCCGGAGCAACAACCTAATCCCCCCACCTCCAGCCTGCTCTCCTGGTGATGCTGCGTTGATGAAAAACACACAGTTCCTGTCACATTCTGATCTTCAAGGAATAAAAACAGGAGCGTTACGTTATGACACCGCATCTGGATTTACACGAAGCAGAACAAATTCCTTTTATTTTTATTCAGTTAACCCAGATGGTCACTTGATACTTTAAGTCATTTGATCCATTGCAAACAGTCCCTCAACATTCATCTACCTTATTTCCCAATTTGGATTTTCAATTGTTTTCAAATATCAGTATTCCTGCTACAGCTTTGTCTGTGTTTAACTGCACATTTTGCCTGTTTTGTTAAATTTTCATATCAAAAGTTTAACCAAAACAGTTCACAGGTGACCGAATGCAAACACGACTATAAGGGTTATTTTAAGAGATGTGTGAAGTATTTTAGTACCACAATTGGATAAAACTGGGTCAAAATCCTCTGATAATGCAGATAATCCGAGCTGGAATTCTTGAACAACACAAACCCATACAGTATGTCCAACCTGTGCTACTGTTTATTGGTTTACAGAGATAAGCTATTGCATATGTTCTTGTGTACAGCAGTATTTTCTTCCCATTTATCTACAGTTTCTGTTGCAATAAACTGCCTTTTTCCATTACTTGTGTCTGAGTAACTATTTTAAGGCTTTTTCCTGAGGGAAAAACAAAACAAAAAAACCATTACTCTAGCGCCATCTAGTGGCAAACCTTTTTGTTTGTGAAAAAAAACTTTAAATTAAATTAAAACTTCAACTGTTATCTAAACTTACTAAATGTAACCTCTTTTGAGTGGGTGGTACCTGTAAAACACCAACCTGCAGAAATCAATTTGAACTGGTAGAAATTCTGGATTTTATTTTGTTATTTGGCCATAATGAAAAAGTAAAATATGATCAAGTAATGTGTTGGCTTTTTAACTTGTGTTCCTATTATACAAATTAGTAGACATTAGTGATGTTTAAGAAATTAAATAGAAAATTTAAGTTAATATAACATATGGTTTAGCTACTAGTTAAATAGTTATGTTTTCTAAACTGTTACTGCTTTTTGTTGTACAATTTGTACATTTGAAAATCTTTTTCTGAGATCCCGTGCTTGTCAGCTTGTTGAAAGAAAGCCATTAAGTTCTTCCTTGACTTACAAGAAAGGCCAATTTAATTGTTTTAAAAAATGGTATGCTGCAGAAAACTGTACAATCACAGTTTATTTTTTATTTTCATTTATTTGGTTATCCTATCTTTTTCTTTTATCTATGTTTCATTTTTAAAAATGCACCTATTACACCTTTTCCCGGACAATACCGATTTCTTTGTGGTTTCACCAGCAAATTTTTTTTCAGTTGAGAGAATTATGACTATGATTCATAAAAGAAAATAATATACAGTATACAATATAGGGCTGTTATTTGGAATCCAGTAGTACTACATACAACAATGTTGTTCTCATGTATGCATAAATAAAAAAAATGTTTAGTATTTAATTTTGATCAAATTCAAACATTTCTCATTTTTGATGCGTTTAATGGGTAGTAAAAACAGTATCTGACCTGCTGATCAATCAGTGCTAATTAATGTATGACTGGTCTGTTTTGATTTTATAACAGTCACTATCGAAGTTGATTCTAATAGTTGTAGGTTATGACAATTGCTTACTTGATTTAAATAAAATTGTCTAAATGAAAACCATAACCACGATCATCTGAAAGTATATCTTTCTTTTTCAAGGCTAACACACCTTGGAAATCTAACATTACTTCATCTCCCACTGCTGCTTTTGATTCTGAGATTCAAGAAGCTGCTAACAGAGCTGTGTTTCTTGTTGGTGCAGTTAGCAGAAAGAAATTGATATTATTGCGGAGGCAAAAAACATCAGACATGTTTGTTTTCTCCTGCTGTCTTAGCAACAGTTTTTTCATCCTTTTGCTGATCATATCAAATCCAAAAACATGTCCAAAAACAAAAGAGTGTTTTAGAGTTGATGCTATACATTAGTAATTACTCAGGCCATTTTGTTTACAAATCATTTAGATATAAGAACTGAAAGTAATGAACCTCTGGGGCGCTGAGCCATGCATTCATGAACAGATCTACGGTCTGGGTTTAAATGGAGGAGGGGATGGATGGCCCATGCCCTGCAAAGCAGCACAAAAATCTTAACAAAGTGGGTGGGAAGTTTTGGAGGTGATGGGGGTGGAGGGGCCTTGCTCTCTTTCCAGGAGATAGATGGATGTGGCATCCAATAGGCGCTCAGAAATTTTCTGCAACGACCAACCAGATCAGCCAGTCTTACAAATATAACGCAAAACGAGCAAGTTACACAGGTTGAGCTGTTGTCATTCTGCTGGGAAAGGAAGCAAACTACCAAACGTGAGGCGATCGCATCCCTGTATCTGACATATTACACACGGATTTAAACTGTAGACTTCAGACGGTTTGCTTTGACTTTTTTTTCCGCTTAACTAAATTGAAAGGCGAGAGAAAAGAAATGAGTGTGATTATCACTAAAGAAAGCTCTTGCAGTTTTTGCAATTCTGCGCCTCGGAGGAACTGATTACAGTTAGAAAAAAAGGAGCTGCGGTGAACGAAGCCAACTTTAACCTGAGTGTGTGTTTTCCTTAACGCGACTCGGCTGTGAGAGCAGCGTGTGTGCGTGGGTACGTGGAGGGGAGGGGTGGGGGGGATGTCGGGCAGGAGTGGAGGAGCGTCCCGGGGATGCAGCAACCCCAGCCTGCAGCCCCTCCGGGCCACCGTCCCTTTCCACCTTCAGAGAGGATCCGCTTTACTGTACAGAGAGCTCAAAGCGGGTAAATACACACGTTTTAGTTCAATCACTTCATAAATGTTATTTGGTTTAGAATGTTACACTTAACCTTCCTAGTTGCTGGTCAACAAAACATTCTTGATGTCAAGCTTAACAGCTACAATAATATTAAACTTAAATAAAAACTTATGCTTCTGAATCTAATTTTGGTCTTTATAAGATACCTCTAAAACAGAATAGGTAAAGAAATAAAGCATATAGATTCCAGGCAAGTGCAATTTTAAAGAAGGTATTAAAGGTTCTGTATGAGGATTAAAGATTCTATGTGAATAATAACTGTTCCATCTAAAGAGTAAAGGTTCTGTCTCCAGATTGAAGGTTCTGTCTAAAGAGGAAAGGTCAATCTGAAAAGCAAAATTTCTATCTCAGGATTAAAGGTTCTCTCTGAAGATTATAGTTTCTATCTTGTAGTTTATGTTTGGCCTCATTAAATGTAGACTCTGACTGTTTAAACACATTTTTGCTGCTTGTCACTCTAACAGTAAATTCAAACAGTTTCTAAGTGTAATGGCACTTTATACAGTTGGAAATAAAACTTAGGCTTTATGAATTGTTTTCCTTATGATTTCTCTCTGGTGTTGAATGGAATGACATCAGTGTAGGTAATGTAGGCAGACAAATGTTAAACTGATAGGATTTTGCTTAGTCTTTCTTTTCTGAAAAACATTTTCATTGGAGGAAGCATGTGATGCAGCATTTCCCTTGAATACCATCTTACTGCAAAGATTTCACCATCTTATATTGTTTTTTTGTTTTTTGTTTTTTTTAAACATGTCTGTGATCGCTAAATATCAGTATTTATAAAATCTCACCACTCCAATCTATCCTGTTTGGTTTTGGCAAACATACATTCATGTACTTATTGTTTTTAAATGTCCCTGAATCCATGTTTTGCTGCAGCCACAACAGAATAAGAGTAGGCATCTTTAAAAGAAGGGAAAGAATAAAAGAAAATGCAATTGAAGAGAGAAAAAGTAAAACAAGGATATTTCCAATAGAGACATTCAAAGCACTCTGATAATTCGTCTTATTTCTTTGTGATCTCATCTTGTGTATGAAGAAGCTTGTTTCGGGGAAGGCAGGTTTATCTTTATTGAATAAGAGTTTTAAAAATCAGATGATTGAAACAAATTAAAAATCTGACCATGAAATGTTCAATAAATAACAAGCTATATCTAAACTGAGTTTGACTGACAGAATAGTCTGGCGAGTAGCTTTAATAGAAAAGCAGGAAGGCTCATCCTTGACACGAGTCTAAAAGGGGGAGCTCTAGTTTGGCTAACTCTAGTATCCCTTCCACTTGGCTTGCAGTCTTAAAAATAAAAGAGAGCAGTCACTGAGAAAGCTATGTCAACAAAAGGAGGTTGCTAACCCTGAAGCATAACTTTCCTCTTATAATGTTATTTGGACACTCCGCTGCCCCTTCACACTGTGACCTGCTGGATTTCTGCCGCATGCTTGGCGCTAACACAGCAGCAGCACTTTTAAAGGCCTCTTTGTTTCTCTCAGTGCTTGTTACTTTAACCAGCTCCATGAATCTCACATCTGCATGTTATTAATACTTTTTGTCTGCTCTGCAACCCTGGCCAACGACAGTGTACTGCTCATAGGTTGGTAGTAAATAAACTAGCAGCATGTGGTTAGAGCTCCTAGCCTTGTGAAGCTTTGCTACAGGTTAAAGGTGGGATCCACACCTGTCAGAGGGTAAAAAAAATGGCTTGCAGTGTTGTATAAACACTTATACTGATGTTCAAGACACTGTACAGTAGTTACATATCAGGTGTTTGTCTTCTACTTCGAAAATTAAGACTTGCTGCTAAACTTTTTTTGGTTGTCTTAAACGATAGGACTTAAGTTTTTCTATACCGAATCCTGCCCTTAAAAGATTAAAGATGATAGCTAAGTAAACAGAAATCTGCCTAAAATAGTTTTTAGAATATAAACAATATCTAGAAGTAATCTTAAAAACCTAGAAATTAGAGCTGGACGATATTTTAATATCAATATAATCACGATATGATTTAATTCAATGTTGGTGACATTTACACACATTTTCAATGTTTCAATGTACATCACAGTCTATAAACATAGCATTTGTCACTGACTGATATTCCAGGTTTTTGTGTAGGTTTATGTATTTTTGTTTTTAAAGCTAATATTTTCTAAATGTTATGTTTTTATAAACTTTGTAAAATATTTATCATAAGTTTTTTTATAGATATCTGTTGTGGACATTCTTGGCTGTCTTTATAAGGCTTTTTTTTTTCGACATCAATGTCAAAATGATATTGTATAGACCAAAATTAAGAAATATATTGTCATATAAATATTAGCCATATTGTCCAGGCCTGCTAGAAGTAAAATTGCACAATAAATCCTGTTAAACCGGATATGCCATTTTTTTTGATGATTTGATGATGAGGATTATGTTAGAAATAGGGACATAAAGCAGAGATATGAATATGTTCAGATACTAAACTGATTAAGTACAAGTTCAACCATAGTTTAAACATCTTTATAAACCTTTAAACCAAAAAACTATTGCCTCCTAAAAACTCTGCAATAAAATGAGTTTTACTACTGACTCTTGCAAAGTGCTATACTTGTTACATGTATGGATACGACAGTACAGATGTCATGGCTTTCCTTTAAAATTACATTTCTATACAAAGACCCTCGAAAATATAAGCTACCTCTTCTCATGTTTAAGATTTGGTGGTGTTTAATTCACAGATCTCTTTATATTTTAGTCACACATATCAAAAATAAAGTACATATTTTCAGCCCCCTGAGTCCTTTTTTTTTGTAGATGGATCTTATTTTGTAACTAAAACAGTTTTTTCTCTCCCTAGCTTTAATTTAGGAACTACATTTTAGCTCATTCCTTATGAAGGAGCTCAAGGTCTGTAGGATTGGATGGAGAACTTCTGTGAACTGCATTTTTCTTAGGTCTTGCCACAGATTCTTATTAAATGTAATTCCACACTTTGACAGGGTGTTTACAGGTTTAATCATTTATTTATATGTCAGGTGTGTGGAGGCAGAGAAAAGCCTAAAATATGGTTCCTAGGACCGAGGTTAAAGACCATTGATCTAAAAGAAAAGAAAAAAAGAAGATCCCTTTATGGTCCCACAGAGGGGAAATTTATTGTCTGTGTTTAACCCATTCATTAGGGAGCAGTGGGCTGCCACACTGAGTAGCAACAGGGAGCAATCAGTGGGTTAAGGATGTTGTTCAGGGACCCAGAGGAAACGCCTGAGGTTGAAGCTGATACATTTTGCAGCCTCTGTAAAATACAAACACTCAGATCTCTTACCAAATGGTCACAGCTCCCATTAAATCGGCCTTCAGCAGCTTTTCTACCAGGTTACTCCTGTTTTAAACTCTTATACTCTTTCCGTTAAATCTGGGAAGGTTCCCCGTCCCCTCTGAAAAAATCCCCATAGCATGATGCTGCCACTACCATGTATGATTATGTGAATGTGTGTTTATTTTTTTATATAGTGTAGGTTTCTCTGCACATATAGTGTTTTACTTGTTGACCACGATATAAAATGTTCTTGCTCTTCCACATGTTGTTCTCTGCGTTGCAGCACACGGACCTTCCTTTCGCTTTCTTCTGTGAAAATCAGATTTTTATGTGTAACATTTATAATTGTCCTGTGGACACATTTTTTTCCCTTAACTGATTTTCTCTTTTATGCTGTCCTCGGTCAATCTTTCAGTTTAGATGAATGCCCCAGTGTTGGTTGGATTGCACGCGGCCCGTACTCTTTTAGTGGCTTAAGCAGCATAAATGTTCAAAGCTGTAGGAGATGTTCAAAGCTTCTGATGTTGTTTTATAAGTTAATCCGGCTTTAAATGTTTCTACACATTTCTTCCTGACTTTTCTATTTTGTTCCTTGATCTTCAAGGAGCTGTATATCGCTTAATGTTCATTAGAAAACTGCTGAGGCCTTCACAGAACATCTGGATTTATTACGAACTAAAGCTACATACATTTGGTTATTCCTTACAAATCAATGATAAGGATTATTGTGCTCGATTAAATCTATTGGTGTCAAAGTAAAACAGAGACATTTTTGTGTTTGTGTCATGTAAAACTACAAACTGAACTCTTCCACTGGATTACTTGTTTCTGTTTTTTTCTGTTCCTAAAAGTTGACAAAACCACAGCTCGCCCACCGAGACCAACGATTCGTCGAACTCTCTCTTTGGATACTATCGTCGGACCCTATCTGCAGGGACAGTGGCCCAAAGAAGCAGAGGGCACCACAGCTGCCTGCGTCAATGACAAAGCCACTCAGGTAAATGCCAGCATAGTTTGTAAACCAATAATTAATGATGCTTCAATGCTTATATTGTAATTAAAAAAAGACGAATGGCAGCTTTCGTTAAAAGAGAGGTTCAACTGGCACAGAAAGTTATTTTCTTTAAAACCTGTTGTTACATGTTGCTGAGGGAAAAGAAAGCAGATTTAACTCCCAGTTCTTCTTATATCTCAATCCTCTGAATATACAGACAAGATATCAGATGTAGGCTCTGCAGGTGTCTGGTGGGGGTGTTCCAGTTTGATGCAGTTGGTGGAAAGCAGCCAACTGGAAATAGTTTTTTTTGTTCTTCTTCAAACTGCTGCTTCTCACTTGCTTCCACTCCACCACCCTTCCACTGTATCTGCCTCAAACTAGTGCACAAAGCCCAGACTTAAACTTGCAGAGCTCCTCTGCTCATCTTCATCTTCACTCCTGACACAGTTTAAAGCGTGCATGAACCCCCTATGCCTCCATTGTGAGGAAGAGACCCTCCCTGACCTCATTATACAGACACCCCATCCCCCAAGTGCTCCACTCAAGCACAGCAATGACCCACCTCTTTTTGCTAAAGTTTCTCTGCATTATCTCAAACGGTATTAAAGCTCCCCCCCCCATGGGATTTTGTTCTTGTTTATGCACCAAGCAGAAACCTAAAGCTTGACTAGTTTTTTTTTAACAAAAAGAGAATAAATTTTACACTTTGAACACTAGTCAAACTCTCTTTTATTTGACCAAATCATTATCAAAAGCATTGAGGTGACTTCAATTAATGACAGAAAGCTCATCTTTAAGCCAAACTGTCAATTAGCTCAAGCTGCACAGTGGAGCCGCAGCTGCTAGAGATCCTGGACTATGTGGCTCATTATTAGTTCAATCTTCTAAAAAAACTGTTTACTTTACATGACTATTTAGAGACAGTTTACCGATGAATGATAATGCTCTAAACTCCCTTTTGAACATTGTCACCTTAGGTGGACTCTGCAGAACTCTACATGTGTTTCCACTTTGTTCATTCACACACACAGACTCACTTGTCACATAATCCTTTAGGGAACATAACATTGACTTGCATTCGTTTCTGTGTCGTAACTCAGACCCTTATTCTATTTCTACATATTATCAACACATTCCTAAACCTAAACATAATCTTAATCCACACCTTAGTCCTAAACCTAACCCCCAACCTAAGAAAAGTACATTTTCTCACGAGGACCATTCAAATGGCCCCCATAAGTCCCTGTAAGACCAAATATTGTAATATATTCCTGGGAAATGTCCCCACAAGGTACCAAAATCAGTCTATCTAAAACAAGTTTGAAAAAAAGAGAGAAAATCACCGTACAGCTCATTAAACCATGGGATGTACTTTATTGGTTGCATCTTTGCTTAGTAACCATGAAAGTGTGAAATATGATGTATTTTTTTCAAATTGGAGGCTGAATCTGAATAATTTGCAAACCGAATAAAGATCAGAAAGTTTTTATCAGGAAACCTTCAGTCATAACTATGGTTATAGGCTCCTGCTGTTCTCTCTAGATGGAAACATTAGCCAGGCAGGCCAAATTCTTGACCACATTTTAAGTCTTTTTATAGGTTGGTATCCCATGATGCCCTGCTCATGTTATGGAAAGGGTGGGATGTTAGATTTGGATGATTACATGTTACAGGGGGCTTAGTAGCTGTAACTTTATTCCAGTGTCCCTGAATGACTTTCTCATGCTGTATTCTGACCTATTTAGCCTGTGGGATATTCAGGTGGACCAGAGAGGACAGGATATCTGTTTTTATGTTTTACCTCTAGCAGGAAAGAAACTGTAACTTTCCTGTAGTCTCAAAGTTGATAGCTTGAGATGAGGTTGTATTGCTTAGGGACAGAAAATCTTATTGTGCTGCAGCTGAAAGCTGTGTGACTTCATGTCTGCCTGGTTGAGGCCAGCTTATGAATAGAATGGATCCTGCAGAGTGGGCCGAGTTATGTTCAAACGGATCAGTGAGACACAAAAACTTTAGGGATCCGATTCTCTTGGATAGTCCAACCTGGAACTGGTGAGGATGAACGTCCAGTCGTCTGCTCAGAACCAGCAGTTTGGGATGATCTACCAGACTCCAGCTGGCAGAAGATCAAGAGTAAATGTGAAGAAATCGGTATGGCTATATGAGAGCATGGTGTACAGTGACTGAAAAAGAAGTGCACCACATGTTTGCTTGTTTTGTGTCTTTACTATGCGGAAAATAAGGTTAGTATTTGTATCTAAGTGTAGCGAGGGGTTAAATTTGTATTTGATGTTGCGGTTTGGTTGATTTTTTTAATATGTGTGCCTGTTTGTGGATGTGGGGCTGTTTTTGCTGCTCACAGTGGTTTCTTGTCGCTTACTCTGTACAGCTGTTGTGAGACAGGTGTGTGAGACAGCTGTGGCACTCAGTTTCTGGGTCGTTCTCCCAAAAAAGTAGTGCGGATAGTCGTTTGCTGGCTCAGCAGAAAATGTGGAGTTCCTCCAAAAGGTCAAAACTGCTGACCGCTTGAACCCAACCTAACCTCCTTTGATCTGCACTTCTCCTTTGACTGAGTGTGAGAACCAACACTCTGAACTCTTGCCTGTCTTACTGTGTGTCTCTGTGTGTGTTTCTTTTAAAGACTCCTTGTTCCTGGACAGAGGAAACCCGGGGAAGAAGAAGTATGGGTGGGCACAAGCGCTCAGCGTCTTGGGGCAGTGCAGAACATTTGAAGGAGGTGAAGGCTTAACTAATACAGTAAAAAAAAAAAAAGTTTTTTCCACTCATTTAGCTTGAAATATTAACAGCACCTTTGGGCAAAGTTTGTAACCTCTTTCTTCTAGAGTGAGTCAGTCTGGCTCTAAATCATTTTTATCCCCCGTTTGCCCTCAGGTGGCCAGACTAAGGCACCATCTGCAAAAACGCTCCAGGAATGCACCTCCCTCTGCAGGATATGATCTCCCCCACAGCACACTGCCAGCAGGACAGGCAGCAGGCGCAACTCAGGTAGCCTTCTGATGCTTTTCTTATAACCAAATGTATGTAGGTTTTATTATTCATGGGCTTAAAGGTTAAGCTTTAAAGTACATGTCTGATTTTAAATGAGACTTTTCTCCAATTAATAAAAACTTTTTGAAGTGACCCAGCACACATCTAGATGGGAATTT
>JAUZNJ010109605.1:0-10697 GCA_034780135.1 Jordanella pulchra | reverse complement strand
CTAAATGGTCAACATATCAAATGAAAAGCAGGTCAGGAATATAGTAGAAAGGGACGATTGATGTTCCATCCATTATAATTCCCCTAATGATTATAAAGACAGGTCTAAATATTTATTAACATTTCTCTTTAAAGAAAATGCAATATATATAATTTTGGTTTTAACTGTGCCTAAATGAAGAGCAGAACAGTTGGAGATTTTTATTAGCCAAGCAGACTGCTTCTACAAACGTGAATTTCCTTGGATTTCAGTGTTATATGATGATAGGATGCCACTTTATGCAGAGATGATAGCAACAAACCTCCTAACATCATGCATTCTTCAGATTAGAATCAGAATCAGACATATTTTAATAATTCCAGAGTGAAATAGCTTAATAAGTTTGCAAACAGAAACACAATGAAGTCATTTTCTAGGCTGAGCACCTGCATATAAGCATTACATCACCAAATACACTATAAAGACTTGGACCCGGTAGCATAAAACACGACACCACTGGACTCTAGAGCAGATATGTTTCATACAGTGATGGATCTCGTGTAAATGGTCCAGTAGAGGAGTATGTTTTTGCAGCTAGCAGGTGATATTGGCTTTTACCTGACTGTATGAAAGAAGTTTAAACTTTTCTTTAGAGGATATGATGGTGTTTGGGTTTTTTTCAGGAGTTGGATTCGATATCTCGGTTCAAGGAGAGAAAACCCCGAAAAACACCTTATATTTGCTAATTCCATGCTCTCCACTTTTTAGGAAAGCCTTCAAGAAGTTTGCTTAACTGTTTAAAAGTCCTACCTCACATATGGACTTATCAAAAAGCCCAGGGCTTTGCAGAGGCGATGGAAAGCGGGTTAAAGTGTCACTTTAAGTAAAAAGAAATTAGTCATTAGTTTAGAAAATAAACTTAAGAACCACTAGGGGTTAAGCCGTTCATAAAGTAGAAGACAGTGGAAGACCAGTGTCACTGTGGATGGTTTTACACAAATATAGATTCTAAGGGATGGCCAAGAAAAAAAATCACCTGGTCAAAGATCTTCTGTCATGACTGAGGTCTGCAGCTCCCCAAACTGATGCTTGCTGCCTCTTGTGGAAAAATGAAATGATTGAAAATATATGGATTTCGCTTAATGTTTAAGGTTTGCTCCTGTTTAGCTGTGACTTCTTCCTAGAGAGAAGAAAAAATCAGCTGGACTGCTGTCATCAACTCCATGGATTATAGAGGGTGTTTTTTCAGTCTTTAGTCCAGTTTCGCTCCTGGACATATGGAGCTATGGGCTGAGCTTTTACTGTAACTAACTGTATGTCATCTCTTTCATGCCTTGGACAAAAACAACTGGCTTAGAGCTCATCTGCTTAACTGTTTCTTCCCCAGACAGAGCCGCCTGAGAAGCTGGTTTACTGTCACTTTTTCTAACATAGAAAGTATTTATAGATCAATGCTTCCATGTTCGATTGTACATCTGCTTCTATCTCTTTGAACGCCAGTTGACCTCGGCAGATGGCCGCTTACAGCAAGCCGGCTGGAAGTTTTTTCCCTGTTGAAAGGAGATTTTCATTTTTAGAAACGTTTCGTTCCTTGCAGAAAGCGCTTTTTACACCAAGTAAGAATGTCCTAAACCTGTTTGTTTTTTAAAACGACGCTACTCTCAAAAGGTTATGGGGAAGACCTATAACTTACAAAAATAAATGCAAAAGCAGCCAAAGTAAAGAGAACATATTTTAAAGACCTTCAGAAAGCAGTTGATGAAAACCATTTGCTCTCTTGAAACCTTTAACAGCTTTAGCTGTTCTAAACAGCTCTTGTGTTATTTTACACATGTTTGACACGGGTTGTAATTTAAATGTTTTTTTTTTTGTTTTTTTTGTTTTGCAGACAGTTCCCATGATGCCTCTAAACAGACTTGCACCGCGGTTGAGACGGAGTGTTGAGGGTCTCAGCTTGGAGCTGGAGGAGGTGTTTGTGTCTGAGAAACCAGATGATCAGCTTGAGGTTTGGTCAACGAGTCACAAGAGTTTTTTTTACTCAGAAAACAAGATCAGTGAGCTAACAACATGTTTTTTTTTTCTTGATATATTTATTTATTTTTCCACTTCTATTTGGACTGATTTTAAATACAGTGGATCTCAAAAGTGTACACGTTTCTGTGTTTTAAAAAAATATGACCAAGGGGCGTGGCGTCAGGGCAGAGCCCTCAACTCACATACAGAGGCCTTAGTCTTTGATGCAGCTTGTGTTCTGGATTAGGGGTCACATTTCTTTAGATCGAACTCAAGTTTCTGTCAAGGCCAAGACCAAGTTTAATCTATTAATATAAGTGTGTAAAACAGTGTGTAAAATTGTATAAAACAGTTTTATCCAAAGTTCTGTACAATAATAATAAACCATTTATAAAACTGAATCCTTTGACCTTAAAACCTTCAGGAGTGTGTGAGAAAGCTGATGATGGAGAGAGATATCTCATCTCACCAAGATAAAATGAGTTTAGAGCTAAATCAAAAACAAAAGTTTCTGGAATCACATGAAGAGGCTCTGGACAAGAGAAATCCTCAAACGGAGAAGTTTGGAGAAGTTTTACGAAGGACTGTAGGCAAATAGTCAAGATGGGATTCTCACAGACTCTACAAAGGATTCAAAAGTTGAATAAAATGCACTTCAACTAATTTCATCCACGATATTTCAACTTAATTTTTTCCACAATTTATTTCTCTTTACCTTTAAATTAAAAGCTGGAAATATTTACATTGGGTTCTGTATAATTATCTCATTCAAAGTTTTATTTACTCAATGCTTCCTAAATGTCTAATATTTCTCATTAAATATAATCATTTAAATTTTTCAACAATTTGCTTTTGTCATGAATTGGTTTCATATGATACCTTATTATGTGAAAAAATTAGTCTTTAAATATATTTGCTTTGTGTTTCCTTAAGTTTTTTTCTTGATTATTCCAGATTTTAGACATCCCAGATGGCCACAGGGCTCCCATCCCTGCACAGAGATGCAGCAGCGGCTCTCAGAGTGAGCCCTCTCCAGGACCCCTGGATCCTTCCCTCCTGTCTCCTCCACAGTCTCCATGTCCTCTTGGTTCTTCACTCCTGTCTGCTTCCAGTTCTCCCTGCCACCTGAATGCATCACCCCTGTCTCCTTCCCCCACATGTTCAATGTTGGAACCAGGTTTGACTTTGTCAAAGCAAAACACAGAAATATTCGTTTTTAGTTCCTGTCTTTGAGGTGTCAGTGATAAAATGTTTGTGTATGTGCAGAGCCTGCAGAGTGTGAAGGTTTGTGTCCTTCTCCCTCAATGTCACTTCCTGCATTTGCACTGGAGCTTCCTCTGCAGCAGCCCTGCTCCTCTTCCCCTCGCCCCAACAAAACCTACTCTTTCCAGCGTGAGCCGCCTGAAGGCTGCGAGCGAGTGCGCGTATGTGAGGAAGCAATGTAAGTATATTAGTCCAACTGGCTGTGTGAAATTGACAAACACTGGATTCTAATGGTGAGGATCCTGTTAACCTAATGATCCTCCTACTCTGGTTCTAGTATTTCTGTGTCCAAGTTCCACTCATTAAACAATAACTCAGACAGGCTGGTACCAGGCCTAGAGGGCAACGGCACCTTTCCACCTTCTGTTAAAATGTTTCTAATATGGTCCATTTTTTAAATCCTTCAAAATAGGAAGCTTTAATATTTCTAATACAAGTCCCTAATATTTTTTCCCACGAATCCCGTTAGTTTTATATAATTGTAAATACAGAAGATGCAAGTTAAAGCTCTATCAAATATGTCAGACCTTCCAAAAAATGCTTCTGGACTCCAATATGTTTTGCTGTGTCCCTCATGGCTGGTATCCCTGGAAACCAGAGAGTCATTGTATGTCTCTTTCAGATGTTAACAGGTCTGCTTCAACTGATCCAGTCCTGGTTTGCTGAAGTTCTAGTAAAAATATTAATAAGTACAATCTGAGATGGTTCCTAGGCTTTTCATAAGGACTTTGAGGATGTTTTTCTATGGTGATAAACAAAGTTAATTATGAAAAAAGAGAAAACTTTTAGGTGAGGCTAAAGAAATTAGATTTTTCTCTGTTAAAACACTAGTAAACATTTGTGGTGATTTGTTCTATTGGAATCAAATGTTCTTTTTACATTATTACCACAAGGTTGCGTGTAGATCTGATAACTTAGAGCTAATCTTGGTCTGTTTCAATTGTATATTTTAAAGCAGATATTGCTTCTCAAACCCTTTGGGCTTGACAGGTAAAAAAACGAAAGATGAGTTTCACAGTCTCTTAAAATCTTACCTTGCCTTTATAAAATATATTCACTGGTTATCATGTATAAAAGAAGAGCAGCACTTGATAATATAACAGTTTTCTTAGACTGTCACTGATATCACACAAAGGCACACTTAAGTACAAAACAGGATGTTGTAACAGCTTTGAATCAAGAAGCTTTGATCAGATGACAGAGATGAGATCAAAAATCTGATTAAATTGTTATTCTGCTCAAGGAGAATGTAGCTTCCTTTTTGTTTCTTTAAAATCCTCATATAGGGCGTGTAACTTAACTCAGACATAGAGATAAAATAATGGTTTGACTGATTAGATGAAAAGGTTTTTTTACAATATGGTTACAAAAGCTCCATGTATCTTTTTTTTGTAACTTCAACTCCTTTGGTGAGCTTCTATAATAGATAAAAATATTTATAGGGGCTCTGTATTCATTACTTTTAATTCCTCTATCCCTCCTCTCTATTCCATCCCTCCTTCCCCTTTCTTTGCTGAGAAAAGTAGGGAAAGATTGCTGACAAGACAGTAAAAAGAAAATAAAAGAAAACAATATTTTGAAGAAAAAAATAATAATAAAAAATATTTAAAAAATAATCTTTAAATATGAGGTGCCACCAGGGACATAAATCAGAAATTTCATATGTGTATAAATCAGAAATTGAAAACCTCTCATACACACTACTGAAAAGCTTCCATACATGAAATGAGAGCTTTTCACTAGTGTGTTTAAAAGGTAGAGCTTTTCAGTAGTGTTTTTAAAACCTTTTAATTTCTGATTTATACACATATGAAATTTCTGATTTAGGTCCCTGTTCCCACCTCATATTTAAAGCTTAAACTTCACTTGTTTCTCTGATCTACGTGTATCTCTTCACCTCTAGGTCTGCCTGTCAAGATGAGCTTCCTCTTCAACCATCTTGCCCAGACCCCAATAAAGTCAACTTCACCCCCCATGGGGGCTCTGCTTTCTGTCCAGTCAGCCTCCTGAAACCTCTGCTGCCCTCCATGGACCTCCTTTTTCGTGGTCTTTCTGTGTCTCCCATCACCGGTTGCTCCGGTCAGGCATCTCCTACCAGGAATCTGGGCATGCAGTAGGTGGATATCAGAACAGTGTCTCTGAGGACTAAACAACAATGCACTGTCAGGACCTGGAACACTTGATAATGTTTCTGTTTAGAATGACAATCAAGTGTCTTATCCCTGTGGCCTGTTAACCATTATCCTCTGACTCTCAGTGTTTGTTTTTTGCCATTTCTTTTGGATAATGTGGCCTTAGGTTCACTTGGTTTATTAATTATTTCTGCAAGAAGGTTTTTTTTTTAAATGTTTTTTAAATCTCACTGAGACTGCTTTTGTTTTAGGTTTCCACCTTGAAAGACAAATATAAGACTTCACGATTCAAGTTGCTTATGTATAAGAAATCCATGCCTCACGTTCATTTCCTTTTTTTTTTAGAAAACAAAAGAGTTTCAGTTTCATTGGTCTGCAATCTCTCTGTTTGTTTAGTTTGATTTTCACCATCAGAGTTGTGAGTTTATGCTAAGAAAGCCAAGCACTTACAATTCATCTAAATTGCCTTTATGGTCTATCTTTAGCATAGAAACAAGTGTGTGACAGATTTCTTTTTTAAAAGTGTTGACTAGAAGAAATATTTTAACATTTATCCCCTTTTTCTACAGATATTAGGATAGACAGTATTTATTATTTTATTCTTTAAGGATATGCTGTTATGTATTTAACAAAGAAATGTTGTTAAAATGCATATTACAAGTTGGATTAAAAGTTTTGATAGATTAACTTGCCTAAAAGGGACATAATTACATATAAAAATGTCTTAGTCTTTATTTCTAGGATGTTTCTAGAGTTTGCTGACTGAAGAAAATGTTATGTATATGATATATAAGTGGATATTATTTTTTTTTTATATTCAAGATCTCTTTAAAAATAAAAACAAAGAAAGAATATTTGTATCCCCCTGCTACTTAGTTTAGCATTTTTAATGTTATACTTTTTCATGTATTCAAATGTACAGAGTTTTTCAGATTTTTATTTTACATGGCAAATCCCTTATTGAATATACCTGAAATTGACAACAGTTTGAAAAAGTACAAGTTTTCCTAAATAGAACCAGAAATTGGGACTTCAAAAAACAATATCCCAATTTTAAAGTTATAGGAGGATGTAATTGTTAAAGATTAAGAGAAAACATGTTTATTACCTGCGGCCCAGCAGCCACTAAAGTGTTGATGGTGAAGGTATACGTAACAAAATGGCTTGATGTGGTAGATGAACCAAAATTAGAGTTTATCACAACTGTTTACATCTTGTAGTCGACAAAGTCCAGTTAAAAAAAGTGTGGAAACACTTTTGTTCTATTTTATCTTTTAAAAACCCAATTTTATATTCTATATACATTTCTAGGCTGTATAAGCTGGTTTGAGTCATTCACTGCTTTGTTTATTAAAGAAATGAAATTCACAAAAGCATTAAACTGGTTGTATTTATTGTCTTTACATGAGAACAATGCACTAAACTGAAATACAGCATTTGTTTGTGAAATGTGTTCGTTTTTTTCATATAACCTATCTATATCAAATCCTGTTACAGAGGAACACACATAACTTCATTTTCAAATAGCCTGCTGTTATTTTAAACAGTATCTAATTTTAATATTATTGTGTCACTATATTAGACACGTAGATTCTTGGTAATTTTTTTGATTGGCTCATTGTAAAGTTCTAATACTTACATGGACCAATGAAGTCAATCCACATCTTGATACGACAAAAAACGGACGCTTCCACTTCAAGAAGGACCACCTGTTTTATTTTAGTTGTCCTTACATTCTGCCGGTATACAAAAGCTAGCCATTAAAATATTATCAATATTAATTAACTTCAATTGTATTGACGTAGTTGGACTCAGTTCGAGTAGTATTTATGTATGAAAAACAAGCTCCGGTTGATACTAAGTGTTTAGGTTTTACATTTATAAGCGCTCAGGCTAAAATGTTGATCCTTCAGGGTCTTGAGATTTTTTTCGGCTGGATTTATTTTTTAATTTAACAACACAATATAAGCGGTTACTAAGTAAAACCACGAATTACCACTCCATGGTTGGATTACTTTTTCGGTGTTATTCTGTTTTAAAGACTTTTGTTTTTTCTTCAACCGAAGATGAATTACGTTAAAAACAGCAAAATGTTATACTAGTTAGCCACTGTGCTGCGCCTAACAGGCTGTGCGTAAAAAACGGACTGTTTGAAGATTTGGTAACTAACTATAGCTGTGCGGTAGCAGGATTACCAACAAAAGTTTATTCAAAAGAGAACATTTAATAATCAAACAGTTCTCCCCAGCGGTTATAGTGGAGCGGGACGCCAGTGTCAGGGCGGTGGGGAGCGGAGCGGTGTCGGTGAACCTACCCGGGCTGGTGGAGGATAGCATGGCTGGGGGAAAAGGAGCTGGGAAGCCCGTCTCGATGTGGGACAATATGAGAATACGCTTCATCGTTTGCTTCCTTGGAGTCTTCGTGTGTTACTTTTATTACGGAATATTGCAAGAGACGATGTAAGTAGCTAACGAATGTCTGCTTGGTAAAATGACACAATTGTTTTATCATGTTTATACGTAAGATTTGAGGCTATTCCAGTTTTTAACCCAATAACCTATCATCTTAAAAGGTTTAAAATGTTCAGTGCTTAGGGTTAGGATTCCAACTGCCACTTTATATATAAACACCAGTTTTTTTGGCCCGTCCTGGTATTTTGGACGTTTCTTTTGTGTTTCTTGCATATTATTTGCGGACAACTTTGACTGCTTTTATTAAATGACAAATAGTTTTTCACTTACTCGTTTTAGACGGGATTAGCGTATTTGGGCAAACCCATATTTTCAACCACACGTATACATAACTTAACAACATTTTTTTTTTATTTGCAGATAACCGTTTGTCTTTATTAAAGACGATATTGCTTTGTGGAAAACAAAAATCTACTAAATTAAGCCACCTGGCAGGCAGGAAATATTTCCAATCCAGGCAGATTTTAGACCACAGGTATATTGACTGGTAGTAGTGGGTTCTGATAAACAACACAAAGTATAAACTTTTAAATATTTATATAGCGGTTAGCAAAGCAACAAGTTTTAAAAATTTGGAGTAGTTTTCTAGAAATCTATAAAACAAGGCAACCTGAGACTCTGTGCAGTATTTCACAGCTGGTGTGTTACCCATCAGGTGGCCACAGATCATATCTGGTATCAGATAATGCCCAGTTTTTGCAATCAGTGTAGGCATTAGACACTGCTGACATCACTAGTCCATCATGGCGTTCTTTGTGATGATTAAAAACAAAAACTCCAAGATGGACAGTAATTTAAAAAATAAAGTAATGATAATTGAAAACGTTGGGTTATAATGAAAGTTGACCCATGTGTGTTCATGCTGGTTAATCTAGTCAGTTTTCTAACTGTGGTGTTTTAGCAGTCCTTTCTTCTGTCTTTTTTTTTTCTTTTTTCTAACTCTGGCAGAACAAGAGGTAATTATGGTGGAGAGAAGTTTACTTTTGCACGGACCTTGGTCTTTATCCAGTGCATCATCAACGGTATTTTTGCTAAGATCTGTAAGTATCTGTTGATCAAGAAACCAATACTTCAGTCTTCAAATAACCACCCTGTGTTTTTTGAGAAGGAATAAATTTTTTTTCTTAACATGTTTTGCATCTTATAAACAGTGATCCAGTTTTTCGAAAGCTCCAAAGTGGATCATACCAAGAGCTGGCTCTATGGCCTCTGTTCCCTTTCCTATCTTGGAGCAATGGTTTCCAGTAACTCTGCCCTTCAGTATGTTAACTATCCAACACAGGTGATTCTTCTCCATAAAATGTACAAGACTTAGGAACGTATAATTTTTTTTGTTCGTTTTTTTGTATGTTTGTGATTATTCTAAAGCAGGCTATTTGTTGTTCCAGGTGTTGGGGAAGTCCTGCAAGCCCATCCCAGGTATTTTGAATGCATTACTTTTATCATACATGTCTGCTAATGTGTGTTTAGCAGCTTATTTCTCAAAGCGTAGTACTCAGCTGCATGAAAGGTCCATTAAGGGAAGTGGTTTATGTATGCAGTAACACATGCTTCAATATTTACAATTGTATCATAGATGCCAGATTCCTATGCCAGGAAAAAAGTGGTTTGCAAAACACTTAAGATCTTAATTTTACTGTTTATTTACTTAGTCACCGCAGAACAAGTTGACATGCAGCCATTTAGTTCTGTGAAACTTAGCTTTGCATATCCTCTGGGGACTTTTTCAGTATTTATTGTATGTAAACCTCCCATCAAATTAGAATGATTTTTTTTTTATATATATATATTCAAACTATTTAAATTCTAAAAAGAACATTCTTCATTAACTTTATGGTTAGACAGGAAAAGGTTGGGTTGTGTGGCACTTAGGGCTGTCACGGTAACAGAAGGAATGAAATATCACGATATCAAGAAACTCGCCACACTACGTAACCTGTATTATTTCGAGAAACGCATGCCTGCCGAGAATTGCACCCCCTGCCGTGGGAGCGCGCATTGTTCTAAACTCTTACATGTTGATGAGAAAACGGACTAAAATACAACCGAAGAGAAAACCTTTTAGGCCCTAAAGCCCTAAAACGGCAGGCTTTATTTTGCAGATTTATTGAAATAATTACAGTTTCTACAGCTTTATTGAGACATATGAGCTGAATGTTTTTCAGTCAGTGTCTGATGAAAATATTCTCCATAGATGGCTTAAAATTCCCTGATTTTTCTTTTAACACCATGATAGCTTGAAGCATGACAAAACAGAGGCCCATTGTGTTGAACATTTTATATCATCCTTAACCGTCTACTCTATTATTGTAGGGGGGATACATTTTATCTTCTGCCTCCCTGCCAACATCTGTGTCCCCGTTTATTGTCCTGTTGACATGAAACTTGCAGCGGTTGCTCAGAGAACAAGTGTTATGTAGAAAAGGTGAAATTCCTCTCAACTCTTCATTTCTTTAATTTAGCTGGGGGATGCATTTTTTTGGCATAGTTTGGCAATATATGTAGGCCCTATATATTTCCCCTAAATATTATTCTGTTGATGTAAAACTTTATTTCGGACTTTATTTAGCAACATTTGGAGAAGTTATAAGTGGTCTTTTAAATCTAAGATCTGTAGCAACTGTTATGCATAAAGGTGGCATGATTATGGTGCGATACTGTTTTACAGATGATGAAGGAATCATTACGAAGCAGTGTTCCTTCTACTTCCTTTTTTTTTTTTTAATTCTCCTCAAGTTTCTAACATCTTTTTGGACAGAATGGCAGGGTGGTAGTCTCAAAAGTAATCCATAGAATTCATCGAACTAAAATTATGCCTTTAGATGATGATTATTTTTTT